>CAEMYA010000013.1:2343378-2365238 GCA_903131615.1 Diplodus sargus
TTGGTAAACACGCAAAAACACAGGTGCGACGGAGGGAGAGCTTGATCACCCGCAGGTTCATCTTTTTAAATCAATACGCTTAATTATTCCCCCCCCTCCCCTGCGAAACAAACCGGGTGTTCTAGTTTAACTGGTGATTTTATTGTGGGTTTTATGACTCAGACAGTTCCTTTAAGGTTAGAAGATGACTGCAAGCTTAGGCTATTTGTAGTCAAATGTGCATTTTTTTTTACATGTTTGATGACTAATGCACAACGCTGGGAATACTGAATGACCTGCATGTCGTGCAAAATGGTTTGTTCAGTTTGTTTAGGCAGTCAATAAAGATCTTTCTCCTCTGATTGAAATTCTGTCCCCAAATCTACAAAGTGCAGCTTTAATTGTCACTCTACAACACAGGGTTGTGTAATAAAATGTTAGTTGAAGTCCCTTTGTGCTCCACATGGAGTCTGGGCAGACTGTGGCTGCATTGGGCATCTTCTCGTGCAGACATCATACCTGACCGATGCCACTGATGCTCTGTAGGGCACCAAGGATGTTCTGGGCGGCTTCGGTCACAGGCTGTAGAGCCTTCCTGTCCCGGGCCAGGTTGTGATGTTTCCAATAAGAGGGTTTTTGTTTTTTTTTCGCTCCTCTGTAAAAGTGGATAAGAACTTGACACCAGAGTTTAGCCTTTTTAAGTTTCCGTAGTAGAGAAGAGCATTTTCCGTGTAGACCACCTATGATGTGTTACATACTCAGTATTTGCTCAGCCACAGCCAAAGTGTTTTTCCTTAATTTGTTTCAATATTTTTATTTTGTATTTTTTTGCAAACAAACTCTCGCACACACTGACTAACTTGCAAGAAAATATTTATTTGTGATTATTAAATATTAGACCTTCATCAGGCGCATTTATCTTTAAAGCGAAACTCTCGCCAAAAAGCAACTGAGGCCTTATTTGGGCTTGGATATGAGTCAAATCTTCGTGTAAAAGCATAATTACGATGAAAGAGGCACTTTTAAGATTTACCGTAGTCTCGGTTTTGGACGTTTTGAACGGGAGAGTTAGGGGCATGAGACGCTAGCATCAAAATCGCTATTTTTAGAACACTAAGAAGGCTCGACACAACATGAAACTTTGCTCGTAGCATCACCAGGGTCTCTACTCATGAACACGGGCATTGAGAACATTGTTTGTGTACACAATTTATGAAAAAGAAGGTTTTTGAACTACTCACCTTAGCTGCTGCATCTCCTGCATGTTGCCGTCATGCCAGGCAAAAAGTGTCGATCCCCGAGTGCGACCTGACAGGCACACTTATGGAGCGGTTCACCATTACTCTCCTGCCTGTCAGGTAACGTGAGAAGTTCAAAAACCTTCTTTTTCATAAACTATGTGTACACAAACAATGTTCTCAATGCTCGTGTTCATGTGTAGAGACCCTGGTGATGCTACGAGCAAAGTTTCATGTTGTGTCGAGCCTTCTTAGTGTTTTTAAAAAATAGCGATTTTGATGCTAGCGTGTCATGCCCCTAACTCTCCCGTTCAAAATGAACGTGTCCAAAACCGAGACTACGGTAAATTGGCGGTAAAGTGCCTCTTTCGTCGTAATTATGCTTTTACACAAAGATGTGACTCATATTCAATCCCAAATAAAGCCTCGGTTGCTTTTTGGCGAGAGTTTTTGCTTTGACTCGAGTCTTTTTCTGGTTTCAGTAACTTTTAAAAGGTTACTTTTAAGAGGCATTAAAGGAGAAGTACGGAACAAACAAAACTAATTCTGTGTAGCAGAGATGTTTTTTTCTTTCTGATGTAATGTCAGTAATAACAATCTTATGACCCCTCATCTTGCATTTGTTAGCTTTTGTTTGGAACCAGTGCTGTAAAGTAGAGAGGCCAATTTAATCTTCATGATCTGCAAACACTCCAATCCAAAGTGTTTAGAATAATCCCATTATATCAACGCTATATCCATCATACAACTATATTTCATATTGTGTATTATAAGATGTGTATTATGTTCTCACTTTGCAGTGATAGTGTTGTACTTAATGGGTCACTACAACAACTTCACACATTAAAGTGTGTTTACAGGTCTTGCAGGACATGTAGAAAAAAAGGTGGCACAAAGGCTTTTGTTCTACACATTCTTTTTCCTTTTCAAAGGTGCCTACATTACCCACAATGCAATACATCCGCAGTTTACCAGAATACATGCAGCTTCCTCTGGAGCCACAAAAGGCTTTATACTACTTTTTCACATTAGTGCTCCCCAAGACTTGTAAACACACGTTAATGTGTAAAAATGGTGGAGTTACCCTTTAATTAGAAACTTGCCAATAAAGCAACATTGCATTAAATACCTGCACTTTCAAACCTTTATTTTCTATGGGATTCAAAGTAAAAATGAGACTCATCCACTGTGATGATTGACCATCTGTTACCGAGCTGACTGGAACCGATTCCTGATGGCACCGGACCACGTCACGGGACAAAACGCTGATACGACTGAGTGTTTTTCCATGTTCCCTTGTAAAATTTGCACTAACATCTCACTACATATTAATTGGAGTCCGCTTCATATTTACTGCAATAAAACTGAGAGGATTATTCTCACCCTCAGCAAACCGTTGCCGTCCACAATATCAATCAGACGTTTGGATCTGGACCCCATTCGGGATCTCATCTGAGTATCAATGAACGACTTGTCACTCGTGTGTTTGCACCGTTTCCCTCTGAATGTCGTCCGCCACGGTGTACATTCTGGCTGTTTGTTGTCCTTCTGTGCTGTGACTAAGGAAGGCTCCCACAGACAATAGGCTGCTCACAGGCTGATGACTAAGGAAGGCAACCCGTGGCGGAGTCGTTATGGCAACAGAAGCTTGCCAAACAGACTGAGTTGAAATTGGACAAGTGTGAACACACAATCAATACCCCCCCACACCCTTCATCCTTCCACTCCCATATGACATTTTAGGCATCGGATCTTTGCAGTATAAATATACTCGTGCTGGACATGTGGTCAAGCTCAACACACTGAGCTGCCTCAGCACCTTAACACAGGTCCAAAAGGATATCTTATACCCACTGATATCTTCATCAGGCTTGTGTCCTAGTTTGTTATACTAATTATCTGGTCTGGTCTTTTGGCAAGTTGTTTTTGTATTACCTCCGCCAGGTTTTCACTGGTGTCCGTTGGTTTGTTAGCATGATTACATAAAAAAATACTGATCAGATTTCCGCAAAACTTGGATGAAAGATGGATCTTGGCCCAGAATAGACCCAATAACTTTTGGTGTGGATCCAGATAAAAGGGACAGAACCAGGTTTTGCGATGGGACCTTCTTCACCATTTTCATTAATTTCTCTGGGAATAATGCATGGATCCTAATGAAAAACATCTGACGTATCTAAGGTGGCTAGTACAGGTGCAATAAGTAAGAAACTGGCTGCCTATTGAATTCATACTTGAAACAAATACAGGGCAGCATATCACCAGAGTAATAGCTATCTGCTGCCAACTGTAGGTAGTTAGCTCAGTTAGACATGCAGCTAGCAGTCAAAGCTGGGAGCTCGAGCAGCTTTCATAGGAATAAATGGGGCTCGGTCTCCAACACTGTATCCAGATTTAATGCAATATCCTTGGTCTGTGTTCACGCTGCTAGCACTGCAGCTTTGGACCAGGATTGGCCCGGCCTAGCTGGTGAGCAGGGTAAACATGCTTTTCCCAAAAAATACATGGAAATCAAAATTGCTATTCTCTCACTCTGTTAATAACTTTATTTCAGATGAGCTTTAATGTGGATCCAAATAAAGATCCCGATCAGACGGATTTATATATCTTTTATTTGATACTGGATTAGGCGTGATTGAATTTAAAAGTTTACGCCATATAATGACAGAATCTTTAGTTTTCTGTCGTGGGGTGGCAGAGGAGATGTTGGAGTTTGGGAGAGCAGCCCATCTTACTTAACTTTTTTGCAGCAAAAGAAGATGTTGAAGACTGGAGGGGTATGAATTTGCCCAAACAATATCACCATAAATCAAATAGGAATAAATCATGAAAAAAAAGAAACATCAAATGAATAAAACATGAGCTATTCTTTTTTTTTTTTTTTTAAATATAGATACTTTTTATTTCTTTAGGGGGTGGAAACCATCACCAAGAGGTGCATCAACAATACTGAAATACAGAATCCTGCATATAAACTTTGTTCTTTCTACATAGACAACATTTTTGGCAACAAGTATATGTAAAAACAAATTATTAACAAAAAGTACCGATCTTTTTCTCTCAAATCATTTAGTTAAATTTTGCGTCAGCACCAACTTGTACTGTGTAAGACAGACAGAAGGAAAAAAAACAATTTTACTTTGGTGTGGACCTGACACTCGTGTAACAGACCATCCTGTCATCTTGGCACTTATGTCTTAACTAGACAAAATGATGGCGTGGTAATGATTGTCTGATAAAGCTGTTTGTTGCTCATCTCATTTTCAATAAATATGCAGCAGCTACATCAGAAACAGAAGATCCAAAACATACAATGTCCAAACTATTTAAGGTTGAATACATTTTAAAGAAGTAGGTCCGTGTCGAGGTCCAATAATACCAGTTGTGTTAAGCAGGTGTTTCTGTGTAAATGTATGTGCAAAACAACATGATTGTTCGATCAACAATTTAAGACAATTTGGTAACAGAATGAATACAAACCCTCTAAGTTCCCTCCCGATTTAAGTCTGGCACATTTTAGTGTCCACAGAAATGTCCTGTCAGCAGATCTTCCTTTCAGTCATCCATCCATAAAGTGCCGTTCTTCTGTCAGATATTTGTTTTAGTGTGACATTATGATATATCGAAGAGGTCTGATCTTTTCATCAAGATTAATTTTTCCATGAATAAGGGAGTGCAGATACGGAGGTTTGGTAGATAACAGGATTTCCCTTCACTGCCGAGTTTTAGTGTTTGGTAAAGCGAGAAGGAGAAAGTTTCCTCCATCTTCAGTCAATGATGGCAGAGAGCAGAGCCATGACAGCCACGCCAGAGAAAATGAGCAGGATCTGCAAGAGGGACTGCCTGAGAAAAACACAAAACAACATCCAAGGTTAGAGATTCCAACATGTTTCAAGGACATTACGCACCACAGAATTTCCACACAAGATACAACAAGAATTGTTCTACAGTAAACTGCATTCTTACTGTCAACATGGCTCAACGCCAACAAGAAAAAAAGTTCAGATTACAGGATTCTAACCCTGATCTTTCAGTCACTGATGGTTTATGGAGAATGCAGGCGGCTGTGGCTCAGGGGGTAGAGCCAGTGTCTTGTTATAGGAAGGTCGCTGGTTTGATTCCCCTGGTATGCATGTCGAAGTGAACCCCAAATTGCTCCCGGCAGCCACTGTCATTAGTGTATGAATGACTGTAAGTCGCTTTGGACAAAAGCGTCCGCTAAATGTAAATGCAGACAAACAGCCCCAAAAGACGTGTTCCAAGAGCTCACAACATCTCGCCGACACTCAAACACTCCTCTTTTTTGCGGTCATCCTGGTCAATAGTAGCACTACAGAGCCATGTTTTTAGAAGCGAGTTCCCCTTTTGTTTGCAATGTGACACGCAAAAAAATACACAAGTGGCAGTGCAGGCAGTGCGATTCACGCCATTCCAATAATCAACCGTTTTTGGCAGTAACACACTTATGTAATAATACACCAGCAAAGGCAAAGAAGAAGAAAACAAAGCTACATCCAAGAAACCTAAAAGAGAGGCAAGGGTCATTACATCACATAACATTACTTAGGTGCCAGACTGTGGTGACAGCTGTTTTGTCTTTGGGACACAACAAAAGGCACACATGACACAAGTTAGAAGTAGGGTAATTTTCACACAAGATTAAGTGTCAATTCACAATTGATACAGTCTATGGTTCCACTAAGAGTATAAGTGTTCATGATACCCAACATACCTTAAACTGGACTCCTCCAACAGGTCAGGCAGCACATTCACCAAGGCTATGTAGAGGAAGCCTCCAGAGGTGAAGGGCAGTATCCAGGAAGTGGCGTTTTCTAGAAATAACAACAGACCGATTGGCAACTGTAAAATGGTCACCAGTTAGAAATAACGTGTTTGATTGTATGCTTACAATGAACTAGTCCCATTTTACCTGTGCCTTGTGGTGATTGAGCGCACATTGCGAAAGAAGCTCCCAAGATCCCGACCAGCGCTGTGGACAGCTGCATGCGAGCAGCACTCCAACGGTCAAACCCGGCCCTCAGCAGAATGGCAAAGTCTCCCACCTGCAGACAATGACACAGCAGAGGAATGGCTAAACATATTAAGCCCGTGTACAAGTACTGTTTGATTCTCCTATGAACTGTCAGCTTTGTAAACATGCAACTGTCAAGTCAACCATCCAAATTTTGAAATTAATTTAACCAATAATCCTGTAATCTCACCTCATGGGGGATTTCATGGAGCAGGATGGCAAAGGTGGTGAGGAATCCAACCTGAGAGAAAAGTCTCATTAACACTGCTTTGTCAAACTTACTCACTTTTTTTGTTCTGTAGTATCAAAAGGGACAATGTATGACAAATTCATCCTAATTAAGAGTTAGGGAGCACCTAAATTGAGTGCTAAGATCCATGTGTTCAGTCTGTAGTGGACAGTGCAGAGAGGAAAACTTTGAGAGCTGTTAAAGGGCCCTGAGGAACTTCTGTGTCATGCTGGAAGTCAGCTGTTAGTTTATATTAGCTGACTCATTTCTAAACTAATGTTAGCTACTGTTGCTCTCTGTTAGCGTGGACAGAGGCACCGATACGAGGTACCTGAGAATGTGCATAACGTCACATCCTTTGGACCATCATGGAAAAACTGACTTGAGTCCTTCACAAAGAAATCCACAGTCCAGCAGCATTAAACAAATTAAACCAAATCATCACCAGGGTTGTACGAGAGACAGACAGGGAAAGTCTCATTTTGTCACGTCTCGTTACAATCTGCTCATATATGGCCAATGAAGGGTGATTAATATACATAAGTTGCTACAAATTCTCACATAAAGCCTCTTTAAAGGAGCTATTAAGCTTCAAGTCTTCTACAGTTTAAATTAAACAACTGATGAGACATGGAGTAGCAGGCGAATGAATATTGGCATGTTTTTTCAGAATAAACAGAATTATAAGGATGAGGTCATCTTTAAAGTATGTTAATCAGCCATTCAGAATTAAAAACTGTGTTAAATAACCACTTTGTTGATTGCAGATTATTTCATACAGCATCTAAATGTGGCAAAAATCTCATTGTGATAAATGCGCATGAGAGCAAACAGAAAACACCGGTGAGATATCTTGTATGTGTATGTTTGAGACATCTAGTGAACTTCCTCTCTGGCACACTGAGCCATAGTTCATGCTGCTTGCCTTATGTCTCTCCAGCTGGACTCTCTCCTTCCCACAGCCACAAATATACACTAACTTACTGAAGCGACACAAATACATGTTACTGCAGTTTGAAGTGCACCCTTCTAAAAAGATAATATGACAAGAACAAGTTTCAGACCAAAAAAAGGTTCTTGTATTCTGTATTGAATGTCCACTGAGTGGTCCACTTTAAGACTGTAGGCCTGCTGCTCTTTGAGTGAACCTGTATACGCTGCCAAACGCTGAGCTCACACCTCTAAATTCTAGATACGTTTTGTTACCTTCTAATGCTCTCTCCCTTTTGGTCTGTTTTGAAGCTCTCCTGCTCAGTCTGTTTAGTGAAAACATCCAACTTCGCACCAGTTCTCTAGCAGATGAAACCTTAAATTCACTCTGAATGCACCGTTAACAATCTCTCATTCAGTCTGACATTACCTCCTTGTTGGCCAGTCTCTCCCAGAGCTGGATCTGAGTGTTCCCCTAACAAACTACTTGTACCCAAACCTACAAGACCTTTACAATATAATATCCATCATTAAAAAAAAAAAGTGAATTCTGTGTTTTCTTGGCCAAGGAAGTAACAATTGTGGGTCAGTTGATGCTGACAACAACTGCTACTACAAGTTTTATATCTCAAGTATCTTAAATGTACTGTTGATATACCAGACAGCCTAGTGTCAGTTTATCCATTATATTTATTAGCACTGTCGGTCTTCAGCTATTCCACTTATAATGATACCTTGTGAAAAAAGGGAGTTTGTGAATAAATATGCAGAGCGAAGAATTTAAACACAGTCTCACATAAATAAATGTTCTAAACCAGTGAGGTCAGAAATGAACACTTCAGCACAACACTCTGCATGCATATGGTAAAAACTGAGGCCCCAACAATGCGGTAGTTTCGCTTCACTTTCTCGGTTTTAAACAGGGATTAGATACACAGCGTTCTGAGATGGTCAAAACCTTATTTCAATATTTACTGACTGGTGTGAAACAAATTTTTGATTATAGGCTATTAAACTCCAACAGAAAAACAAAGATAAGCAATTTCATTATTCATACACTACACGCATATGACTCTGAATGTAGCAAAGGGTTAAGTCATCAGAGTGCTCTCGATTAATTGGTGACAAGAAATCTAAGTGTTGAGATTACAGCTTCTTACCTTTTTGCTAACCAGGAAACTCCCAGCTACTGCCAGTCCATGGGTGAAGTTGTCGATGCAGTTGGCCAGTAGGTTTAAGTATCCACTAGTCTGTGGCAAATGAAACATGATGATGGTGTTGCTCACATCTGATTAGTCAAAACTACAAGAAATATGGCTGACAGGAACGCACTTGTACACCAGTCACAGCTATTTCTTTAAAGTTCATTTCTGTTTGAATTTGGTTTGTTACACGTTGTAAAGTCCTGAATAAGTCTTGAGATGACAGTTATGCAAGTTTCTGCAGTCTGACCTCATTTCTCATGATAACAATATGTGTAGTGGAATGCAATTAGGCATGCTTCTAGGGTTGTGCTACAGAAATAGTGTTAAAAAAATAATCAGCCAAAAAGATAAAAGGATATAAAAATACTCTATGTATGTAAAACTGTAGATAGGCCAGTTTAAATATGTACTGTGGAAGGAATTGCAAAGGATTTATTGAAGACTGTACTGGTTGACAAGGCTGAGGGTATACAGGAGTCACAGTTTAAAGGTAAAAACCTTCAGTAATTAAAGCATTGTGGAGCAGGATGTACTGTTGCCTTCTGTCCTTTTTTGTTTCTGTGATTTAACCAAGTTGCTGGTTACTACAAACTACATGAATCATTAAAATCATGAGATAACTCTGAGACTTTTCATGGCATAGTCATGTTAGACTTAAAACAAACTTTTCCATCTTCTTTTGATTTTTAGGTCAACATATACCCTTATCAAAAGCCACCTACAACATACTCAATTTGATTTCAGGAAGAGCTCCTACCCTTATATTTATCAGAACTACATGAATCAGTTTGGCGCACTGAAAAAGAAATGCAGCTGTTATTTCAATAGCCTATATCAAGAGCGAGAGTGTTTTCCAGTCTTTTTGTTGACTGGAAAATGTTTTGGTTGTCAGTATTACCTTGATTTTCTCTGATCTCTCCGGCAGAGTCTGTTGCTTGGAGGATTTCCATGACTCAGCATGGTGCCCATTTGTGAGTGATGCCACTGCCTTTGCACTGAAGACTGAATTAGACTGCATCTGTGGAGCAAGAAGGAAGAAAAACAAGGCAAAAAATGAACAAGTGCATCATAATGCCATGCTCATTTTTACAGCGATACACATTTTTACACATAACCTTAACCATCAGTAACATGAAATTAACGTGTCTCCACTGAGGCACCACCTTATCCACTAACAACACCTGTCTCACTAACAACAGTAAAATCACTGGTAGCTTGAATTTCACAGTACAAAAAATATATTTTTACTGTTGCTCCCTCTATGTGTCAAAGAGTTCACCCACTGCCAGCAGAACAGTTGTTATAAAAAGCCTTGATTATTTTTCTAACTTCCTGCATATGCAGCAGTAAAAAAAAATAAAAAAAATGTACTTCTCCTTTATTTCCAGATTTAACAGCTGACCTGCAAATTCCAGCACTGTTCCAATAAGTGTTTTACTTTTTTTAAATAGAAGAAGAGACCTATTCATCTCAGGCTAAAGCCCCCTGTTTTCCGAGAATAGCCAACTTCCTTGTTCACTAATTCAGAAACCACTTCCAGTACACTGTCATTTAGACTGAAAGTCAAATGAAGTGATTAGGAAATAAAAAAATCTCTCCACACATATGATGCATCCATCAATAACAATGAACAAATTCAAGTAAAAAATAAGCTTCTCATAGGTAAGATTAGTCTAAACACAGCATTTTAAAGAACATACGTCATAAGCTGCTTCTCTGTCCCTCACACACTGTCACACTCTGTCCCTGTCTATTGTTGCCTCCACCTAAAAGCTGAGTGCTCTCCTGTGGACGATGAAATGGCTAAAGCAGCTGCTTCACCTCATTACTATAAATAGACACGAGTGGAGGAGCTGAGCCGTGGATCCCAATCTTCTCCCTCTCTGGCAAAACAAAGACAGGAGGGAGGAAAAGATGTAGGGATGGCCGTTACACGCTCCCCCCTCCGTGTTTTCTCTTCCTCTGTTCTTCTTTCTTTCTCTCAGGTGCTTCTCATTGGGTGATTAGCCGTTCCCCATATTTAAGGGAGGTTGGAGGAGGAGAAGCTCCCTCTTCTCCTGACCATGCAGTCCTACTGTTTCGAGTGTCTCTAGGGTGCATCCCATGTCACCCAAACTGCATCGACATTTTCCTCACTTGCGTACTTTCTTTTCATCTTTGTCCCCCCCACTAAGGATTCGTGGAGAGATGCGAGGAAACCACGAGAGGAGAGAGGACAGAGGAAATATGTTTTAAGACAAATGAGATGTCCTTTCCTCCGCAGCATCTTGTAAAGTAATGTTTGTTCCTGATCACAGCTGGATCAATTGTGAACTGCTCTGTTAACTGAGAGACGCACTTATTTTGCTTCTTATAGTGCAGGTTATGCAATGTTTTCCTCCCAGCAGCCCATCTGATATTAATCAGTGTTTAGTTTTGTGACCTGGATCACCAAACACAAATTTTCTGCGGTGCCCATGTATAAATCTGTGATCCAGGCATCATCAATGTGTTAAAAGCAAAAGTGTGTCTGTAGTTTAAAATGTTATCAGTTCAGAAACTTACATGATTAAAAAGGTATACGAATATAGTTTAGAGGTGCACTTGGAAATTAGATTGTGAGGAACCTGATTCACATGTGGCTTAAAATGGAGAGATTATTTATTTCGCAATTATTATCATTATTTATTTCACCTGCTGTTTGCGTCCTGCATTACAACAAATCCTGATCATTTTATTCTTTTGAAGGCTCATCTTTGAGAAACTAACAGCTGGACCTGCATCTGCTTTGCTGTCTGTTTTTTTGGTTGTGCAAATTCAGTTCTCGTTTCATTCTTGTAGTTTTATCACTCAGTGGACATGTCAGGACGTGATGCACCTGCTGATATCTTGATTTTCATACAAACAAACAAACACCTGCGCATGAAGAACAAGCTGCAGTCTGTTTTTACACTGTGTACTGTGAAGCTCCAGTCATGTTGTGACGTATCAGATCAGGCTGATCTGCTGCAGCGTCCAATGAAGAACTAAGGGTGTCAATCTATTCCTGTAAACTCTTCCCTGTTAGAGATCACTGATTGGCCAGCAGTACAGTAGGTCATCTGATGCAACAGTCACCAGAAAACTGACAGAAATATACAGACCAAGCACTGACAGGGGTCTGCACTAAACACTCCGATAAAAACAGGAATATTTGAAGACTTGTATTGACTTGTCTGAGTGCAGTGAGAATCCTTTGGACGGCAATGAGCAAATTTTTCTAAAACATACCCCTGTGTTCTAATACCTTTACAACCATACTACAATATAATACATAAGTATTTGAAATGTAGCATGCAAAAGAAAATACCATGATAACCTACTGAATCTGGTCCAAAATTAATAATCCAACTCCAATGTGCACTGTCATGACGAGGTAGTATAATCCAGCTGTTTGCATACAGCATGCTACAGTATTTACTTAATAAGGGCAGCTGCAGTACCTACTAAAAGTAAAAAGAACAAGTGTGCCACCTGGACCGCATTTCAGCTGACATACTCACAGCAGAATTAAAATTCAGGTCTGCTTCTGGGGTGGGATCCTCCTGGCTGCCTTGGTCAGGGAACATCTTCTCCAGGAGAAGGAAAGCCAAAAGGCCAACAATTACCCACAGGCCCTGGGTCATGTAGTGGCGTTGTTTACCAGCTAGGATGGAAGATGAGATTCAGTGAGCAAAGTAAGAGAAAACTGAGCAACAACATGGGTGAGTGGTAGTTCAACAAACATTGTTGTAATACCTTATTCCAAGGGTTCTATTAAATCAACTTAAATTCATTAAAACAAATACGTACATTTTAAAAAGGAATGCAATGCATAATTAACATACTGCATTACATAATTTGTGAAAAATGACTATTCACAAACCAGGTTTTGCTGTGTATTGAAACCTTTTAAGCAACATTACGCAGGAAAGACAATGGAGGAGAAATTATAGTTTCCTATTATAGAAGTATAAAAAACATGTACAAAAAAATAATTGGCAACTATTTCAATAACTGATTAAATGTTGAGTTATTTTTCATGCAAAAATGTTATAAGAAACAGGTTTCAGTGTCTTAAAAATTAAGATTTCCTGCTTTGGGTTTTGGACTGACAAAAACAGATTTTAAAGCATCACCTTGGAATTTGAAAAACTGGGATGGACAAGTTTTACTACTTTCTCACAATTTAGAATCCAAACGTTTAATCTTGAAAATAATTGGCAGATTAATCAATAATGAAAAGAATTGTTTGGTCTAAGTATACTAGGACACATACAATACAATCCACTAGAACCACCTTATTCTCATGTATATTTATACAATACATCTTTTTACAAAGACGGTGATGTGACCCACCTGAAGAGCCAGAGACTGCCCACGCCTCAGGAAGGAGGTGAAGGAAAACATCGCCAAGGAGACCACCAATAGCAAAGCTCAAGAGCTGCTTCAGCTTCTGGCTCCCAGCTGAGGAAAGAGAGGAAGACACAAGAAAACAAGTGGCAATGACTACATATTGTGTTTGATAAAACCATTCATTAATTTCATGTGATCTTCTTTGTCATTTTGTCTTGAGATCACACCCCCCCTCCTTCCTTTTCAATTATTAATACACAATGTTTTAACAAGCAAAGCCACACACACACACACACACACACACACACACACGCACGCACACAGACACACACACGCACTTCAGCCCTTCAGCCCACTAATATACACGGATTACTCATGTATTCCACAGAAATGTCCTGTTTTAGGAGTTCCCTCAATAATGACTAACCTTTCAGTCAGGACTGCACTTGAAAACTCACAGCCGAAAATACATCTGGAATGCCACGTTCCTGTGGGTGGGGCCTCTCCACAGGCCTCAGGCTGACCCACAGTAACTTAGGCCTGGTTAATGCAGCGTTTCTGCTCAGTGTCTCTTGAAGCCACACTAGCAGCTCGGCTCTATGGCCGATCAGTCTGACTGCTGGTGTGGTCCAGACTAAAATAACATCAACTGGCTGGACTGTCATAAAACTTTGAACAGTCATTTATGGTCTGCAAAGGAAGACTTCTATAAACTCTGGTGGTCATGTGACTTCTGATCTAGTATTTCATCATCCACCACATGAACTGGCACAAAAATGTGTACAGTCCTTAATGGATCCCTGACAGTAAACTTATCTTAATATGAATCCTTGACTCCTTCTCTAGCACCGTCATGCATTGACATAGATTAGCATGACCCCGATTCACACATTCACGTCCAATTCTACTCAATACCTTCAAAACGTTAGTATTTTGTGCTTAGCTCGAATTATCAAATGTAAGCACGCTAACAGAACAAACTTACCATCAGCATGTTAGTACTGAGAGCATATTAGCATATTGCTGATGTTAGCATTTTCCTCTGTCCCTCTGTAATGCCCCACTGAGCTGCTAGCACGGCTGTTGACTGTTATTTTTGTTTTAAGATATCTCAGGAGGTGGAAGACACAAGAATATTCAACTGTTCTTCTGACAAATCACTTTCCTTAATAGGTTTTTGTTATTCTCACCGTATATTTTTCCATTCAGGTTTATTTGGTGTGGAACTGAAGCTGAAAGTCTTTCTATTGCTACAACGCATTTAAAAGAACATCTTAAGCATCTTTTAATGTATATCACTTACCGAGCAGCCTGCTTCTTATTCATACTTTGAGACACGTCTGTACTTGATGCAGAAAAACAAACCATTCAAGTTCATGAGGTCACCACTGGAGATGTTCTGCTTCCCAGCTTGCAGCTGTTTTTAAGGAAATCCAAGAGTCCAGTTCATGTTTTTTTTTTTTAGTTTTTGCATAATTTACGATTTTAATCCTTTAAGACGGTGCATCTGGATCTAGGATCGAGAAAGACCCAGCAAAACTTTTTTGCTGATCCCACTGGGGATGTTTTGTGAGTGTGAGATATGTGGATGCCAGGGAAGTCAGTGTTTAATGTTTAAAGTATGAACCAAGAACATGATTGGTTCTGATCGGTCAATAAGGCAGGTTTATTGTTTTAGCTTGTGTTAATGCAGATATTTTAACCCTGAACTCTTCCACTATAAAACACTTCACTCTCTATAGCTGTTTAATATTAAAATGAGTAAGTTGATGTGTATGTGATAAAGATACTAAATGCTGGATTTTTAATGCCAAAATTAAAATATTTTTAAAACTATTAGCCCTTCAAAATGCAATTCATCAACACATTACATGATTAATTCCTGCTTTTCAAAATATCATATTGCCATTTATGCATGCATCTTTTCTCTCAAGTTACAAAAGCCTCCTTTACACTGTCTGTTCAAGGGAGGACTGTTGTTCCTTTTTTTTACGCCTTGACACTCTGTATATAAAAAGATACAAAGGAATTTGGAATGTTGTTCTGTCTCAGAGCCAGCTGAGTTGGTAGCAGACAATAGATGTCGGTGTAAGAAAAGTAGAGAGGACAGCACAAAGGTGTGATGTTTCGACTATGGGTTATGTATCTGACCCAAAAGTTAGAGATTAAAAAAGCAGCTAGCTGCAGTTAGCAGTTGATCTGCAGTTAGCAGCTAGCTCAAAGAAGAAAAATAACAACCAAAAACATTGGGACACTGAAGAGACACTGAGGTCTGGAAGCTGCTTTTACCCTCCAAGCAGAGGAGGAGATCAACTGCTATATAACAGCGATGGTAAATGATTTCATTGCCATGTGATGCCGAACACACTAAAAACCTGACGTTGTTTACACATTACGCCTCTTATGTTTGCAGAACGCTATCATGCTATCTACAACTCACACGGCCAGGCGACATAACACCACTATCGTTTTGTCAAGTGTTAAACACAAAGTCAGTGTTAAATAGAATTTTTGTTCAGGCCATGTTGTCTGGCAATATATTGCCTATAACAGAATTGTCCCGGGCATGTTTAGGGTACATATTTCATCTCTTACCTTCAGTTTTGAGGGCTGCTCCAGCTTCGATGGGAATGACAAGCAGGGGGAAAATCCCACTGAGACCTACGGCGACAGAGCCCACCAGGGACAGGAACCAAACATGAGCATGTTCGCTGGCTAAGAAGGCTGCTACTGTCTGGAGGCCTGGGAGGTCATCTGTCAGGCTGGGGCCTGGTCCTGCAGCCCTAGCTGTCGCATGAGCCATCGATGTTTGTGCCATCTTCTGGCTGCTTGATGCCCCCCTGAGGGTCAGCATCAGCAGGGTAACTGGGATAAACAGAGCAGCTAGAGCCCAGCTGGGCTTCCAACAGCTTCCACCTTTCATCCGTCCCACGGTCCAAAAAGCACTTGCAACCAGTAATGCTGCAACAGAGGAGCACACTTTGAGGCAAACAGGCCCCTCCTGCACATTTTCAAGATTTCATTTCTATGTTTGAAATAAGCACTAAATTAGGCTGCAATTAACAGGTATTTTCATTATTGTGTCTGTTACTTAGTAAAGGTAAAGTCAAATATCAAAGGTGCAATGGCAGCTGCAAAGATGTACAGAAACATAATTGGCAACTATTTTAATAACTGAATAAATGTTGAGTTATTTTTCATGCAAAAATGTTATAAGATTCATCTATAGACATATATATTTAGCTATTTAAAAGAGCTTTAAAAAAGCAATACAAAAGTACTGTAAGTCAAACAACTAATCAGTTAATATATAATATCAGTTATTATATAATGAAATAACAGACAACAAAAGACAGTTTAGTCCAGCCATGGACTTTAGAGGCCAACTTTGAAAAACAATACAGTTTATATTCTGTATTATTACCTCATCAATACTGATCTCTCTCTCCAAAACTACATAGTGCCCCTTTAAAATGGCAATAGACAAGTTTTCATTGTATCATTATGAAGTAAATGTTCGCTGCCACCTGTCACGTGGTCACCCAGGATCAGGTAAGTTAAACTCACGTTTTTGTCCTGTATTGTTGTCTTTGTGAAAGTGACAACAACAACAACAACAACAACGACGACGACAACAACACCACTTGGAAATACTAGGAGGGAAACGTTGTCGGTTGCGTGATTTCATTCTGACAAAAGCAGTTAAAATAGTGAACTCAGAAAAAGTATTCGATGCATTTTTTACATTCTTTGTGTTGAAGTCCACAACAAGCATTTCACTTCTTTCGTCAGTTTCTCTCAGGGTTAAACTGGATAAATAAACACAGTTTCACACAGTTTTACTTTGTTTATATTTGGCGGACCCTGCCACCTTTCTAGCTTCAAACAGTTTCCTCTGGGAACAGATTGTTTACTCACTTACGAAAAAAAAAAAGATATGTCTGAGTTTGTATAATTACCTCATTAATACTGTAAATATTAAATTTTAAGTTGCAAATTGTTCTTCAAAAACTGCACAGTGTTAAGTTTTAAGTTAAAAGTCAGGTCGTGGCAGGAAAAAAATAAATAAAATACCAGACCTCCATTTGGCAGCTGCCTCTGTATATCTGGCCCTCCCTTTGTGAGAGCTGCAGCATGAAGTTAAAGTAGCGTTAACTTTACTGCATCTTCGCTAGAGAGGTCACAACAGACCATTATTTAGTGCTTGAAAAGCATCTTAACACGCTGCTCATCATTTTCCACTGTGGGAGTTTGCAGGACGTGTCAGCTGAAGTACCATTAACTCACATTAATACTCACAACGCGATAGAAAATACTGAGAAAATACGGTTATTAACAGGAAACAGTGCGGAGAATACCATATTTTCGACAGCGTCATAACTTACTATCAAGCTAACTCCGCCGTCTGTGAGGAAAAGTTAGCAAGCTAACGTTAGCCGACAGACGCGTAGTGCCGTGCAGACAGACAGGCTGCTAAAGTGATTAGCTCAGGCACACGCAATCACTGCACACCAACGGCTGTAACTGCTAAAACTGGCGTCAGTTTGAAGAAGTTAACGCTAACGGCACGGGCCGCCTGGAAACATCCGCAAAATGCTACCATCAAATCACGGCGTTTAAAAGTGACATTGTGTGTTCACATACCTTGTGGTTTCGGCAGTCTTTGCACCAGTGTGTCCCTGCCATCCAGGCCGACTTTGATGGAGGCAGGCTTGCGCCGCTATGTGGGATCAGTCTCCCAGCTGCTGAGGGAAGAGACCCGCTAGCTGCAGGCTGCAGCACATAAGTGGCTGTCGGTCACCATGGCTTCCCCCAAACAGCCACGTATCAGGATCCTGGAGGGGAGGAAAATCAACAGGAGAGGAGAGCCGACACATGGATCCCGCCCCACCAAAAATATCAGGAAGTAACTTTAGGTTTTTCTGCCCCAAGGACTCTGGAAGTTTTTCCACTTCAAGGAGATGTTTTGATGTAGGCCTCTGGTTGAAACGGTGGAGATTAAAGCAGCAACCGAATGTGTTAACACGCTCACACATTAGCTGACAGTAAAGTGGTTGATTTCCACATTTTAACACACACAGGATCCAATATTTAGTTGAACTGGAAATCACAGTATCAAGGCTCAGATAGAAGATGGCATCAGGAACATGGGAATTTACAGGGAAGTTTCAGGGAAATCAATGACAGTCCAATTTTTAAAGTTATTTCATGCAAATTAGTCTTATTTCATATCAAATCATATTTTTTTTTATAACCCAAATCATATTGCCTCAGTGGGCTTCACAATCTGTACAGTGATTGACATTCTTTCCTCAGTCCTTAGACTCTGGATTCGAGTGAGGAAAAACTCACCATACTGAGAAAAAAAAGCCTTTTAACAGGGTAAAAAAGATAAAAGAAACCTCGGTAAGAGACACAGATTGGGATCCTTCTCCCAGGACAGACAGACAGATAGATAGATAGATAGATAGATAGATAGATAGATAGATAGATAGATAGATAGATGGATAGTTAACTTTAATAGTCCCCAAGGGGAAATTAGGTTATCATAGTAATTACGATACAAGGGTGTAAAAGTATAGAAACAATAAAGTACTACTACTAAATACAATATTAAAGAACAATGAAATACAATAAATGATAAAATGCTGAAGAAGTTATAAAAAAAAAAATGAATTACTGAGGTAAATGCAATAAAATGCTGAGATATCAAGGAGTTGTAAGTGGAACATAAAGTGCAAGAGGATAAGGTGCAGTTTTATCTACAGACTTGCATCAGATACAGAACGTGTACAGAACAGAACAACAGAATCACAGTTACAAATTTCACTGACATACTGTCTGACACAAGTGAAATATATAAAAATATATGTGAAGAGTTTGAATCCAGGAGGACGACTGAGAAAGCCGAGGCATCGCCAAGTGGTGCCGAAGTCACATGACCTCCTCTCCACCGTGGTGACGTGGAAGAGGACAGCCAGGCCACACAAGATAATTAGCAATAAAAGAGAAAACATCAGAATGAAGAGACATCGCATTTTACATTAGTACAGATATAGGAGATAGTAAAACAGAAGAGGGAAATCGGAGCCCAGCGCATGACGATCCAGATCTGTCAATATGTAAGGCAGCAGGAGCCAGGAGAGAGAGAGAGGTTCCCAGGGGGCCGCGGTCCAGCAGAAACGAGTGGCAGATGGAGACCAAAAATATTTCCTAGCTGTTCCAAATGTGTGTGTAATACACCCTTTTAATACAGTTTGTACGTCTCCTTTTCCATTCATATTGGATATTTCTGTGCTTTCAGTGTGTAATATAGTACAACTGACTCACCTCTCACTCTTTCTCTCATGATTTCCAGCAGACTGCACAATGGACTACAGCAGTCTACTCATACAGGGCCATGGATGGTAAATACTTTTCCATTTTTATATTGTTTCACTCCACATATATATGTATACCGATTAGTTGTACATGTAGACTCAACATCATGGACACACACATGTCTTTTCAGATCGGTACAGTTGCCAAACATCCTAGTAGATCAGTTGGGGTTCAAGGAGGTAGAGCAAGGCCGTCCGGTAATTGGTAGTTTGCTGGTTCAATCCCAACGCACCTGGCTGCACGCTGAAGCATCTTTGCGCAAGATACTGAACCCCAAAGTAGGAAAAGCACAAATGTAAATGTTAAAGCTAGTGATGGCTCAATTCCTTTTAGCTTCTTCAGTTTCAGTGTCCCGGAACTGTGCATGCTGGATCATTATCACACTGTCATGGCTTTATTGGGACACTTGACCAAAACATGGAAATTATTAATGTTCCCAGTAACACATTCTTTCTCACTATGACAAATAAGAATGTCTTTGTCTATAATGATAAATCCTATTTCATATTTGGAGTTGCTCCAGGATTGGTATCGTCATTAGTATCATTGACATTACAGTGCATCTTTCTTAAATACACAGTCTAAACTAACTTGAGTTATGCTGTGAAAGTTATCGAGTTCAGTTTATTATTTTTCCTCAAGGTCTCGTACACATCGAAGCAAAGGGTTCCCCATTTGCTCAGTTAAACTGCCTTACTGAGACCTTGCAGCATCACTGAAACGGCAATCAATACACAGCCAAAGCGGTTGCAGTCAGTACTAAATCTAGCTTTCCAACTAATGACCGACAATTTGAGGTAGTTAAGATAAGATAATCCTTTATTGATCCTCCAGTTAGGACATTTGGATGTGAGAGCAGCATAAGTGTATTTTTCTTACTCTCCTAGTATTTTCTTATGTTTGGTTGACTTCTGGATTCAACCTTTGGGCAGTGGTGTGTAATGCCCAGGCAATGAAAAGTGTGTGGTTGGGACTGAAAGGAAGTGAGGAGCTAAAATGACTGTCTTTTCTCTCTTTTCTGCTCTATCCATCACAAAATGCTGCAGGTCTGCGTGTCTGTTTGATGGAGGACGGGGCTACACACATGCAAACACACAGGCAGGCAGGGCAGAACAGAGAGGCAAACAGCGCGCAGGATGAAGCGCACACTTTAGCTGTATTCACAAAGAGTGGTGCTCATGGGCCAAAGTTTGCCAGCCACAAGGTTTAATTCGGCCCCCCAAGGGTTTCTCGTTTTTCAGTGAGGTAAAATGCTCTTTAAATATGCAGTGTCCATATTATTTATTATTTTTCATAATCTGAGCATGGCTGGCAGAGGGGCACTTTGTGCAGGAAGACACTCAATTAAGGGGAATTTAGGATCTTTGGACCATTTTGCATCGTAATAGTACAATTCAATAGGTGTTTGGTTTCAGTTTTGGCCCTCAAAGTGAAACGGTTTGGTGGTTTGCTTTGTTTTTGCTGACGCTGCTCTCTCCCTTCATTCAGTCCATAGCTCGTTTGACTACTGCTGCTGCTGCAGTAGTGTGTCCTCAAGGGCCCATTGCACTGCATGTTGTTAGGTTTGACTAAACATCTGTGTAATTGTAGGCTGTGTTAGATGTTGGAGAGTGAAACATACAAGTAAATTATTTATTTAGCATACTGTCACCGGAGCATCTTACAGGAAATAAATGCTGGTAAACCCTCGGCCTGCTGGTCGGGATAGAGTGCATCAGCACAAGTATGCAGAGCTAAGCTGGCAGCTTTTTGACTGGATTATGTGGAAATGGTGGGAGGAAGCAAAGAGAGAAGGATTTTTGCTTTGTTTGCACCAGAACCTCAGCTCAAAAAACTATATTACCCTGGAATGAACTCAAAAGCTCCTTCGTGCAGGTTTCAGTAGAGTATTTGTCGCAGTGATGAACTGTATTACTGCTTTGCTTGGTACCAGAAAGCCAGAGAGTTTTAAAATACGCCAACAATAAGTCACCAGATAAAACATATATATACATTGAGGTATAAGGTATAGCTGGTGTAAGCCACATCACCCTCACAGTTATTTTTTTTTATATAAACCCTACATCAGTCGAGATAGAGAACATGGGGTGTATTAATAAACTGATATATGTGGACTTTATAGAAACCAGCAGGACTGGCACAAATTAATTACAGACCCCACAGCAATAGAGACATTGGAGACCCCCTGTGCTTCTCAGGTATCTCCAGACATCCATAACTCAATGACATGTCCGCACACTATTATAAGTAATATAGCAATCAATTATCGTGCACGCTTGTGGTTTAAAGCACTGGCTACTGGTACAACACTGAACGGACTGTTATAACATCCACAGTCTCTGTATAACGCAGTCTCTGTTTAACACATTGCCTCTGTAATTGAATGAGTGTGGATGTGTGTATGGGTAGCAGAGCTTGTTTTTCTTTCTCCCTACCCATGCCAACCTGGGGACCTCATAAATATGGAGCACTTGGAAACCAAAAGGGGCTTCTGGCTTCTTCTAACTCCCCCC
>CAEMYA010000013.1:2365324-2384935 GCA_903131615.1 Diplodus sargus
CCCCCGCCCCGATTGACAGAAACACCAACATGGCAGATTTTACAGCCCCGTTTCCTTTAAGACTTTAGAAACCGGAATTCTTCTCTCCAGGGCATCTGAAATTTGTTTAAATATTAACTCTCTCATTCGAGGTGCAACAGTACAGCAGACTGTACAGCTGCAGTTTAAAATCAGGAGGAGTACAGTAGAATTGTGGCCCCGGGAGGAAACTGGGAGAGGGCAATGAAAAACAGGAGTCTGCTGGAAAAATCGGGAGGGAATAGCCGACCCCATTAATCATCTCACTACCTTTGACATGTATCTTTAAAGGCTGAGGTAGGGAGTCACTGAGCTGATACCCCAAACTGTATACAGTTTAAACTTCATCTCGAAGAGCTACAACGATCAAATGCAGTCTACAGATAAATGCATCAGTTTAAACGGTCTAATTATATCATATATTACATTTACACCATTGTTCTGCAGTATGAGTTCATTTAGCCGATGGATTTATACTTAAGTTGGCTTTTTAAAACTTCTACATCAGATTATTTTATATGATATTTTAAGTGCACTGTGTAGTTTTGAGGAAGAAATTTTAATCAGAAGAAAAAAGGTTGGCATTGGCTTCTCCCTAAACAAACTAAATAAACAAACTCACTTTGTTTACATTACTGAAGAAACTTACAGGATAGCGCAATTTCATACTGTTTTACTCTGTTTGAATGTGGTGGACCATGCCACCTTTCTAGCTTATAACAGTGTTCTGTGGACCTTATTATCCTCAGAGAACAACTTTTTGTATTGCGTCTTGACAAAAAATAATATTTCTGACTTGGTATTACTTACGTTACTCATTAATATTGTGTGAATTTCCAAAACTACATAATGCCCCTTTAAAATGGCAATAAACGTTACAAATAAAGTTTTTAGTTCACCGTGATGAGGCAAATGTTTCCTTTAAACCTTGCAATCACTAACATTTTGCCTGACACCTCTAAGAAAAACATAAATGATCCAGTTGTCTTTGCAACAGAGACAGCAATGTTCAATACCACTTGGGTATGCTAGAGGAGGATAAAGTTGTCTGTTGTCTGCTTCCTCTCAAACAAAAGCACTTAACATGGTGAATTAAGAAAAAAGTATTTGATGTATTTCTTATGTTCATTCTGTTGAGGTCTACAATAAGTATTTAACTTTTTGTAAGTTACCCCCAGGGTTGGGTCCCTAGGTAGCGAGCACCCTTATCCCCACCTCCCCTGTAGAGCACCCCAGATCAACTGTACAGTACATTCTGTCAGTGAATTGCCCGACCACCAGGGGGTGCATCTGACAGGAGTTGATAACAGCCAAGACTTCTCATTATATTGTCACAGCAATTAGATTTTTCTCTTCTGCCTGATCTGTAATTTTTAAAAACCTTTTGCACTTTTAGCTAGAATCACTTAAGTTGAACTGTGCCCATATGTTTTTTCCTCCTTTTCTTTAATTTGGATCAGGTGTGAAGCCTCTTAACTTTCCTTTTCATTTGTCACAGTCTTAGATGTTTAAAGGGAACGTGTAGGAGTTGCAGAATGAATAATAATGGCCTACATGTTCAGGCTTACTTGTCACCATAATGATGAATAACATAAATTGCCGTACATGTACAAATATGCAATGTCGAACAGTCTTAGCAACATTTTCTACATAACATATTATAGGAGCCGCACTGATGGTATGATCTTTGGGGAGGTTGTTTTTTAACATTTAAGAAGTCAAACCAATCTTTAAGTTCTCTGATTTTCAAAAATAGCTTGGCCAACTGTGGCTCTGACGGTGGTGGACTTAGCAGTGTGAGATGTGAAGATAACAAAAAAAAAACATGATTAATATCCGCACTGACTCATCTTTGTCTGACTTGAGCAATACATAAAGAAAGAGGAACTCAGTTGTTTGGTGGGATAGGGGCCCGAGGCCTTATACGGGTGTATATGGGTGGATGTGCGTGTTTCTGTGTAGTTTATTTATGAAGACGTGCAAAGAAGTTAAATTCAAATGTTATAAAAGAGACAGCAGATTAGGTCTAGAACTGCCCAGTAGTATTCTAGTGTATCATGCAAAAGAAAAAACACGTTTTCCAATGTGAATGTGTGTGTGTGTGTGTGTGTGTGTGTGTGTGTGTGTGTGTGTGTGTGTGTGTGTGTGCGTGTGTGTGTGTGTGTCTCCATGTGCCTTGTGATTCACCCTTGTCTAATAATACCCACAGCCCAGTAGTCTGATAGTTGAGTCTTGTGGAGTCCAGAGAAAATGAGGAATCAGGAATAAGAAGTGAGAGGGCTGGATGTCCCCTCGCATGCATGTCAAGCGACCGTTCCATGTCATTGTGAAACACATGATGGCCACTGAAACCTCTGTTGACTATCAGCCAGGAAACAAACGCCTGCTCTGTGGACTGTCCACCCACAGAACTGAAATTTGCAGTGTTATATTCCCATGTTTAGCAGATTTCAGAAGAATCACACAAGAAACAGAATACATTTTATTTTAACCCACTTGCAAATCTCACTCGTAAACAGGCCCCGCCGTCTGGAGGCTGAATCGACCCTGTAGGCGCCTGCTGGATTGCCTGTCAGGCTCACTGATGATAGTTCGCACGCTGAAAGCTCAGAATTGGGTCGTGCAAAGTTGCATTGCTTGTCCAAGTGACAATGTTGTCATACACACGTGTTAAATTGTGGCTTACACTCGTGTCATGAGACATTAAAAAGGCGTCAGTATAATTAATCATCCTACACATGTTCATCTGTTTTCTTCTCTCTTAACTGAATTACATGTGCATTCAATTCTGTGCTTGGATCCTGCTGTTTTTATTGTTAGCAGGTTGAGGTTCACAGACATATCAGACTTTATGCACCTTAAAACACGTATTATGTGCAAGCAAACATTTCAGTATAAGTAGAAACAGAAATTGAACTTATTATGCTTTTTCATTTTATTCCTTTACTTCAGTGTTTCTTATAGGTTCTTGTGCATGTAAAAGAGCTTGTGAGTTAAAAAGGCACCAAGTCTGCACCAACAGATGCTTCTTTTTCCTACAGAAAACACAGCTCCTGAAACGCCTCATCAGTCCTCCGGCCTTTAATCAAGCGGCCTCATGACATCAAACTAAGACGCCATGTCACACATTTTTATGATTTATGCTGAGCATCGAGTTTGACACATAAGAATGAACTAAACAGAGCTCCTCTGTTGTTGTTAGCGATGCTGGCTCAGGCATGAGTGAGTTGACCAATCAGGGGAAACGGGGTATTTGGGGGGGGGGGGGAGCTTAAAGCTTAAAGAGACAGGAGTTATAACAGACAATATAAGCCAACTGATGTGTTTTCTGAGCACTAAAGCATGTAAACCTGTTCTAGAAGAAATCAAAAATAACATTATGAACCTGAACATTTGCATAATATATCTCCTTTAAAATCTATATTTTCTCTCTGTAACTCTTACTACAACTCTGTACCTTCTGCAGCTGCGAGGCGGCCTTCCTTTAATGCGAGCTGGTCTGGATACTCCTCACCATGGGTGCAGCTGCTCTGTTTTTCAAACGAGCCCCTCTCATTCATTCAGTGAGAACAAATGAAAATGAATGAGCTGATTTGAATACTTGTTATTTATTTTAGCTTTTGATGTCTCAGGGGTGCCACTGCTACTGTGCTGACAATTCTGCACACAAAATTACCACAAAAGTATCTGTTGGTCACACACAAAAACAGTCCTTTAATTCATGCTGAGGTATTGTTTTATATGTTTACACATAACCTGCATTACTTAAAACTGTAAAAGATATCGTCGAAAAAATGCACCAACATATACTCTTTACCAGAAACCTGAAAACGAAAGAAAAAGAAGCCATTAAGAATAGATTCTTAGTGGACACGCAGTGTCAACACAAATTGGTAACCCATTGTGTCATTGTGTGGTGGTAATTACAGTATATTAGAAAATAAAGAGAGGTTCAGTGGGTTTAGTGCAGGCCACGGATTTTAAACTCAAGATATCAAGATGTGCCCTCGATTGAACCGAGCTCATCAGCATCAGGAGTTCACAGTGGATTCACTCACCCGTAAACACATGTTTTGTAGGAAGAGTTTGTCACCTTCTTGTTTTTAAAGGAAGAAGAAGAAGGAGAAGAAGTAGAAGGAGAAGAAGAAGAAGAAGAAGAAGAAGAAGAAGAAGAAGCCTATGTTACCAACCTAAATTGGTAGAATTAAGGAAGTTTTTAGTTCCCCTGCTAATTCAGAGATATATAGAAAGCCTGCATTTTTCAACCACCTTTGGCAATTTGCTTCCAGTACTTCAACAACTCCCCCGTGGACACCTTTACAGCCTGTCGATGGATGTTACAGCACAGAGGGAAACGGTAAGACTGTCTGAGACTGTGGGCGTATCCTGCCTTTCCTTTTACGAGCACGCTGATGTTAGATTAGTATTACTTTGTGTGTTGTAGGTGTACAATGTTTAGTTTATGAGCAGATAAATCTGCTGCACTTACTTTTAATTCTTAACTTCAGAAGTGTGTTTTTCTCTGTTTGCCTACGTTTACGTATCTTTTTTTGCAGTTTATTACTGATAGCATGCTTTACATGCAGATTACATTTTACTCTACATTATCTTTAATGTTTAGATTCTTTTTAAAACTTATTTTTTCTGTCACACATCATCCACTAAAATGTACAAATCAACAACAGATATATGTGAGTTTGTTTATGTTAGTTTGTGATTTAATGTAGTCATTTTTTAAAAAAAAACTTCTGTTTATAAACTTTATACTGTCCTGGATGATTCGGTTTTTTGTTATTCACAATTAATTAAAGTACGTTTTTCTTTGCCTGCATTCAATTTAAAGAACGGCACAGCCTGCCTAGGGGACTTTTCTCTCTTTCTTTCTTTTTTAGACAAAAGCTCTTTTTTTTATTTCAACTGAATTACTCAACCAGCTCAGAAGAAATGGTGAGCGAAGACGATTACGAAATTTGAATACTGCCGCAGGAGTTACAGAGTGTGGACATCAACCTGCAGTCATTCTGGTCAAACTGATGTTCTGCAGAGGAGGAGTGCAACACTTCCTGTTGCGACGCACTCTGTATCCTGTTTTCCACAGTCAGTGGTCATGCGTGTCATTCCCCCTCTGCGAGGCTGTGTGGGTATGATCTTGTGACCCTGGGCTGTGAATCTTCTGAGACTCAATACACGGAGACTTTGAAAAACTCCGAATGTCAGCAAAAAAAAATGTATAATAGCACAATGAATGCGTCCAAGTCTGTTGGGGAAAAAACTGTGATGTTAGTCCAGCTTGCACAAAGTTGACAGGCCAGACTACAGTAAACAGCAGTCTTTCATTGTATAATCCTTCTTAGTTTGAAGTGTTGGCAGCTCCAGCTATAGTACCGTTTGATAACTATCAGACCGTGCTTCCCTCAGAATATTAGCAGCCTCTTAAAATAAGTGCATACAAAGATAGTGATGAGAACACTGACACCTCCACGCGACAGGCCCCGAAGGCCCCAGGGGCACAGCTATGTGACCGAGTATTAAGAGGTGCCAGTGTTACTGTTTGTGTGCTTGTGTGAGCTCAAACCATCAGAGATGTGTATCTTGTGACTGCATTCAGATGGAAAACTGTGAAGTGCTCAGTTACACCCTTGTGGTGGGACCAAACCAGAAAGCAGCACTTGGTCGGACCGACTGCAGGTCACAAGTGTGTTACTTCACAGCTTGCTACTTACACCAGAAAACAAATATAACAATGTTTGCGACTTTACTTTACACTGTAGGCCCATATCTCACTGGTTTTTATAGAGTTGGGGACACAATACCATCAAAACCTAATCACCAGAATAGATTAAGTAGGTTTCTGCAAAACTGCTACTGCTACAAAGATCAAGCTTAGGTTGCAACTTTACGTTTGTTTAGGTTCAATTAAAAAAAATTCTCTTGTCACTAGTTAAGTTTGGGCACGAAAAACACTTGGTTATGGTCAGAAAAGATTACGGTTTAGCTTGAATTACCTCTTTTGGTTGCCACAACACAGTTGGAATTGTCCCCAGCTCTCCTAAAAAAAAATCCAGTGGTGTCGCAAATGACGCAACATAGACTTGAACAAGGCTTCTCAGTTCTCAGACTCGTCATATGTCAGTATGGTGAATAGCCTATGCAACGGCAAACTTGGATATATGTGTGGTTTGCAGAAGTGTTAACTGTTAGCATTATACCCTGGCACTTGGCTAGAGCACCTGTTCATTGTAAGACAGTATAATGCATTAACCCTTCTATAGCTTTTTTAAGCCAAGGATTGTGTTGTTCTTGGTTTGGTATTATTTTGTATAAGTTAGCTTAGAAGAAAACAACTATCATTGTTCCATTCAAAACTGACATAACTAAGATATATGTCATTTTGCACATGGGCAAGAAATAGTACGGCCCTGTAACCGCTTGCTAAACCAAAAATGGTAATGCTTTAATGTTTATGCAGATCAAACTAATCAGGTATAAGCATTTTTATTAGTGAGCTTAAGCCGTGCTGGTAGGTGGATTTTGATTTCTTTAGACAAAACTAGGCTGGCTTTTTTTCCTTTCTTTCCGGTCTTTATGCTAAGCTAAACAAAGTCAACCTGCTGGCTGTAGCTTTATATTTAGACCGACTGTACAGACAGGAGAGTGGTACCAATCTTGTCATCCCAACTCTTGGTGAGAAAGCAAGTGTATTTCCAGAAAGTTCCCGACTATTCTCTTATCTTGCCACAACAGACAATAAAACACTCAACACTAATAGCTTAAAGTTCAAGTTGAAAATGTCAATGCAAGATTATAAAACCAGCTCATGTATTTGTGTTGAATAAGAAATTATTACAATTAAAAATGTGGATTTTCAAGCAATAAAACTTACCTTTGTTAATGTTGAAAACTTTAAATAATCCTGTGTACTGAGCCAGCTTTTTAGACATGGTGATCTTTCTCTGTTTGTGCTATTGGTACACTACATTATGCAGTAACTGACACTTGTTACTACATATGCTCTTCTTCACAAGTTGCATGGGATCACCTTAAGTTAATGCTTTTGAGCATCATTAGCAAAATATAGTTAACATACTCAATGCAGAAAAAGGGGCTTTACTGAATACTGATGCCATAATGTGCTATAAAGTTTTTTAGGTTTTGCTGGTCGGTTTAAATCCTAAAAACAAACAAACAAACAAACAAACAAACAAAAAACATAATTTTTACAAACCACAAGTAAAATCCGTAGCATAACTATAGCTGGAGTCTAAATGTAGTGGAGTGAAAAATACAATCCTCCAGAATTGCTGGTGGAGTAAAAGTTTACAAATGCATATCAAAAATACCAAAGTCACATACAAGCACCCCAGACTAGATTCAGTACATGAGTTAATGTTACTTCCCTTTTACTGCTTACATTATGTCTTGTGAGGCTTTTCAGTTATTTTTTTCAGGCGTGAACTGATATGAATCAACATATCTTAGACACGGTCTAAGCTAAAACTGGACAATGTGTGAGTGTCACATGTTGTATAAGAGTTAACTATACACGTGTTCATGTTTTTGTGTCTACAACTGCATTATGAAAAAAGAAAGAAATAATATAGTTGATTAAGTGAGTCTTAAAAATGTGTCAGCGGCCCCAGGCCACTTTAATTGGAGCATCTAAGACATTAAGTTCAGATTGAACAGATCGAAGAGAACAGAAATTCAACAGTCATGAAGATTATTGTGCACAAGAGGTGTCAGTACAACTACATGTTTTTGACTGAGGGTGTAGTTTGCAGTCGTGTTGTACTGGACTGCATCGTGTTTTAATGTGTCACATCACTGCATGCTACTACCTCAATAACAAACATACAGATATACAAAAATGTGTTCCTCTGAGCAGGTACAGGCATATCAATGAGGGCGTCACCGAGTATTATGTTGCCAACGTATTAACAGTTATATAGTCACAGTAAAATCATATGCACATGACAAATAGAAACACCTTGGAAAAAACACAGCAGGGCATGTGATCTGTGAGGGTAATGTTGTTTACGGCCTTTTTACGATGTCGCAATCTGTCTGCAGATGTCAGAAAAACAGTTTTTGAGGAGCGCTGAGGGTTTCAAATGACTCAGTTACACTGTATAATAAGAAAAGTTTGACTTTTTGAGAATCCATTTTTTGCCATGACTTGTAGTTGATTTGTGTCTTAGCAAGACGGTGGTGAGCTTTGGAGGCATGATTTTGGTTTTAGAGCTGAAAGTGTTTTCTTCTGTCAACTGCACTTTCTCATATGTCTTTAAAAATGTCATTTATGTTCCAGTTTTCATTTTGGAATTATGTCGAGTGTATACAAAGCTGTGTTTAAATTCTGCACTAATGTCTTTTTATCTTCCTGTAAGATCTGGCAAAAAAAAAAAAAATGGTTGGCAGCTCTTTCCTACTGAGGATGACTCAGTGTAGTTTGCACAACAGCACCTGCAGCACGTCTAAAGTCAGTGCCTCGTTAAAGGACATTTCACGAGGCCAAACTGCACGTTGTAGAAGAAAGCGTTAGCAGATTGAAGCACAGTGGGCTAAACCACCCAGGTCATCGTGTCACACAAGAATCAACAGAAAAAATCTAGCAGCAAGGCGTCTAACCCCCCGCAGAGTCCTGGCTCATCCCCACCATATGACACGTAAATGGATTCGTTTAAAGGTAGCCTTCAAGGAACTGAATCTGAAGGACAAATTCCCAGTTCCCCTTTTAACAATATGTCACTTTTGGTGTGCATGTGCTGTATGCTGTGTGTATTTCATCTCTTAGGCCACAAGGAAAACAAACAGGCCGAGAAAAGAAGTGTTCTTTGCATAAACCCAGATTTCAAGGCATCACAGAAACACACCAAAGGGCCAAAGGAGATATGGAGATGTTAAATTTTTTTATTTTGAATTGAAAATCAAATTCTTTAATTTTATTTTGACCACTAATTTAATTCCTCCACAGACCCGACCCAGGTGAAGTAATGCTGTTCCTCAACCAAATCAGATTCATTTAATTTCTTAAACAAAATACAACACAATGAGCCTCTGTTGTGCTTTGAGAGTGTGTGAAGGTCTGTCAGGTCAGAAACAAACATAAAAAGGCAGCACCTCAGTCTGACAGTCCGACACAGATAATATACCAATCAATTCACATGATATAATAGCTTTCTTTAATCTTCATTTAGTTCACGTTTCACCTTCTGTGATGTTCTTGCACTCTTTAGAGACAAGACGCATCGCATCATGAGTATACCCGGATTAAAAGGACAGATTACTTCAGGCAGTGTTGATTGTTTGAGTTGTTAAGAAAAGATAACAAAATGTCTTAAATGCCTCATGATTGTTATTATACTCATCTAATCTAGCGAGGCATATTTGAACTCATCTTTTTATATTTCAGTATTGATACACATTTGGTGTCAACTGTCTGGGCACCCGAGTGACAATAAGGCCCCAGGCCTGGAACGCTTCCACCTAGATCCTGCCCAGATCATGAATCCTGACTATGAAATAAGACTTCTGTCATCACTGAGGTCATAACAACATAAATAAATCAACAAGTGATTGACAGTGTGCAGGGTTTTGGGGTTCTTTTGCGGATCAATTTGCATTCAAAGAATTGCATGAATCTGAACAAAAGACCACAGAATAATATTTAAATTCCTGCATAACCACAGCAGTTTGTTGACCATCAGGTGGCTTGACTGAGAGCTTTCATGTAAAATCACCAGTTTTATACTTGTACTGGTCTTGAGAACAGTTATGATGTTACTTCTTTACTCTTCTTACTACATTTCATAGGGTAACTTTTTTACGACCCTACATTTACCTTGAAGCCTTTGACACTGGTTTGCAGCTTCAGAAAATGTATGCAAAATATCCCCAACAACTGAATAAGGACATATTAATGCATATCAAAAGTATTTACAGTAATATAAAAGCAGCACTGTGCAGAATGAAAACTTATACTTTTGGCACTTGAAGTATTTTTTGATGCCAAAACTTTTTATTTAGAGGTAGATGTTAGTATCAGTTTATCAATACTTGTCAGTAGTCTACATCAGTGATGGAATGTAACAAAGTAAAAAATATGAGGTATTTATACTGCATCAGATCCAAGTGTAGTGTGTTTTCAATTCAATGTATTAATAAAAGTAACTGAGTCCAATAATGAGAAAAATGATTTACAACTGTACAAACATTAAACCCAGTAATCTGTCAGGCTAATAAAAAGTTAACTCCTTTAGCTCATTTAGAATGCATCCTTATTAAACGGTCACTATTCCGGTCATTTTGCTGCTGAAAATGAACAAAGAGTCTCCATAAAAAAAAGGACAAAAAACATCATTTCTTGGCTTTACTGAAAATAGTTGTGATGGAAATAGTGGCTGGCTGGCTGCAGCTCACTTTGTGTATTTATACTCTCGGAAAAACACTCTTGTATATGTCATCAGTTTTGCTCAGCCAGCTGTGATTAAGATGGGGCCGGTCGGGGCTGGCCACAGTCTGTGTGGTTTTAACAGCTCCCAAAACAGAGGCTCTAACCATCAGGGTCCTGCATCAGTTAACAAAGAAAACAGATATATGGATGAAAGTCATCTGAGTTTAGAACCGACATGAAGTTGGAATGCTCCAAATAAAGCAAAAAACGTTGTTGATGAATCTTAATGTAAGATTTCTAGCTTCTTGTGTGATTAATGTGCCCAACTGACTGTTGCATGAAGCATGAAAACTGTATTTAAGAGTATTTGGCCATGTTCCTTATGTGTAGCTGAGATCTGACAATAAACACATCGATGGTGGTTAGAAGTTAAACATAACCTCAGCATTTTGATCTCACAGAAAGTCATTTTCAGCACATTGCCTTATCACAAGGCTGCAGTCTTCCTCTTGAACAGGCAGCGCTAACAATATACTCTCAGATTTGTGCTGCACTGTTACTGTACTGCTCTACAGTTATCTCCACATCTGAGAAACACGCACCTCTTCAGTTTGTACAGTTGCCACCGTGTGTCCAGAAACCAACGTACTGAACACCGGCAACTGTTCATTTGTCCCCATGCCAAACGTACAGTGGACCAAATACTTAACTACAGTTTATTGCATAATAAAGAAGCATTACCACACCAAACAAACAAAGTTTTGCAGGTATTCTACAGCGACGGGACTCAAACTTCCCCCACAGGAATAGTTTTATCTTTTGTGATAATAATAATCTCCATTTACCTCACAGCATAGATACTGTACCCTTCATCTTATCTGCCAGCTGTGTGTGTGTGTGTGTGTGTGTGTGTGTGTGTGTGTGTGCGTGCGTGTGTGTGTGTGTGCGTGCGAGCGTGCGTGAGTGTGTGTGTGTGTGTGTGTGCTTGTGTGACTGTGCATGTTTGTGCATCAACATTTTTCCTCAACAAACTTCTGTTTACATCACAAAACCCAACATGTTTTAGTCATTTAGCTACAGCGCACGCTTTCAATCAGTCCATCAGTTTCAGGTCTGCAGAACTGGACGCTCGGGTGTTTACAGTGTGACACTTCACACCTACTAAAAATAATGTCCATTGTCACACTAATCCTGTTTGTTCTACACTAATGTTCTACACTGTAACCTCAAGTACAGCCGCTTTCATTTCCTATGCCACCCGTGCTGGTATTAGCAAAGACCTTATTTGCAGCCACCTTCACCTTTGCATTCATGTTAAATATTGTGTATTTTGGATGTTATTAATGGTTTGTTGCGCGATGGGAGGTGTATGTACTTTTGCTAGCCTGTACTTTGGGAGAAGTGACAGTCAATGTCCCTCCGAGGTGACCAATAAAGCCAATCATTCAATTGATACATCATTCAATTTATATGTTTTTTTAATCCGACTTCCGTGAGTCATGCTTCATGAGGCTTTGTATTCAAATCACTAGCTTTTAATGAATGAGTCATGTTGTTTTTTATACATATATATTTTTAGTGTACATATGCCCAATCATTTTATTTGATCTATGAAATGATCCAGCAGAACTTGATTTTTTAGGGTGTTTATGCAACTGAATGTTATTTTTACTTTATTCTGATTGTAATCAAATGAATCAAGTTTTTGTTGTAATGGCTTTTGTTTTATTTGTATTTCTCCTCAACATTGTCTTTCCTGCTAACTTTGTTTTGAAAATGACAGTCACGTCTCAATGCTCTCTCTAGTATAAATAATGCTTGACTGACTGATTGTTTGGTTGACTGATAGCAGGTTATTTTCTTTTTAACTTATGTAAAGTGTCTCTAAGTACCATGAAAAGCTCTGTATAGATATACAATGTATTATTATTATATATCTCTGTCAAATGCCTAAACATACATTGGTCAAGAAAGCATAATTCAAATTTGAATTTCCTGATTGCTGGTGGTATAGTAGAGCCATAATATGCATTTACTGAACATATATTCAATTAACTTTCTTATAAGAACAGTTTTGAATTTGCCCGTCCCCTAATTAATTATCTAAAGCCTTATACAAACATTAAATAAATGGATCGTTAAATACATGTAACGTTTTACTAAAACATCAATCGTAAATTACAAACCAGCTGCGAATAAAAACATGAATGAACATTAAAAGATATTATTCACAGTGTGTTATAAACTGCTTATAAATGTAACCTATCAGGGCCTGCATGGCAACAACAACTTCTCTCCCTCCTGCTGCTGAGACCAGAGCACGCCACCATTGAACTGAAACATGTTTTAAAAGCACAGGAAATGAGTTAAAGTCAACCAAACTCTAAAAGATTAAATTCAACATGTGTTTATCACAGTAAACTGACAGTGAGGAGAGCCCTTGATGATGATTGGCTGCTAAGAGGAGGGGACAGTATATAGACTCTGATAAATGTGGTGTTTCATGGTCTCCCCTGACAAATCATCAATGGCCAGGAGCCTTCAGCAGACACACTCTGTTGCTCCCACCCACAGACATTTTACAGAAGTCAAAAGTTCCTTTTTTTCATTTTACAGTCGGGCCTTGTTTATTTCATTTTATTTGACACAGCTGAAGATCTCCACGAGTAGCTAAGTTCAAAAGTGTGTGCTATACAATAAGAGAGGGGGAGAGAGAGAGGGAGAGCGAGAGAGGGAGAGAGACATTTTTTGCTTTTTCGTTGAGTGAGAGGAAATTTTGAAACGTTGTGCAATGGTGCCGCAAAGGTTTTGAAAGGTTGTGAGAGGGTTTTGCCAGCAAAGCGTTTGAGAGCCGGTCCGTTGGAGACCAGGTCTCCATGTTGCATCCATACAGAATGGAGAGCTACCTCATCCCACCTGTGAGTATATTTTATTCTATTACTATTATTTTGAAGATAATACAGAAATAGAAGAACTCTCAGGAGACTTTTCCAGCATGTGAGGCTTGAGAAGAGCTCCCTGAGTAGTTTGTGTTTAAAGCAGCATCAAACAGAAAACAGGTTTAACAGTCAGGATGATGGAGGACGTGTATAAAACTCAATTACACGACTTAATGTGAGTTCAACTTCAATTTGAATACAGGACACAAACTGTAAGAGTCTTTTATACGACTGGAAACATGAAAATGAAACTCTAGAGTTCAAGAGAGTTTCAGAAGAGTCGCGGGCAAGAAGAAAAAATGTATTGTTATAACACAAATATTAACAATGCCTCATCGGATTAACATATATTATGTTAAAATATATCTAGAGACAATGTGAACATTTTCTAAAAGTGGGTATTTTGATTTCTTCAATGCGTAATGGCAGAAATAGATTATTTGCAGGATGAGCACCATGTAGTCAAAGACTTTGCTCCCATGATATTTTGTGGCTGAAACTGTTTTTTATTTGCTCTTGCAGCACTCTGAAGAGATGTACGATGCTGAAATCTACAGACATCAAATTACAGAATATTATAATCCGTATGTCCTAGATGCAGATATCCAGGCAGGTGAGTTTTACTTCAACAATCCTACTTGTCTCATGTGAACACTGTTTGAATTGAATCAGCACTTGTTCTTTTAAAATTATGTCATCTATATATTTTTTAATTACACATTTAACAAGACATTTTAAAATGCATTTAAAAAAAAAAGGCCAAATGTCATTAATGACATAAGATTAACCTGCTGACAAGAATCTTGTCTCCATCTCAAGTTTCATTCAAACTGAATGCGTTTAGAATTTATTTAATTTATTCTTCAGATTAATCACGATGACCCGATGCGGTGACTTCTCTGGTGTATTCTACATAAAAAGCCTTGAGCGTGTGCAGCTGGAGTGCACCACATTAGGGTGTATGGAACACAGGAAACAGATGCCATTTCTTTCGGCTGCTACGGCTACAGACATAGAACAACTTTCGCCCCATGGGGTTTTGTTGATACATGAGAGGCGCTTTACTTTCTCTTGTAATCAACTGATTTGCATATTGCACCAAAACAATCTAAATAGGGAGAAAATGCTGTTCCTGACCTAATGGCCCACTGAGAAGGCTTCAGTTAAAAATAGTTCTTGTCTAAAAACCCAATCTAATATCTGAATCTAATCTTTAGAAAATATAGAATAATAAAGTTAGGACTCTGTACATGTACTGATATACAAAAGAATGATCCTACATGTTAAAGTATACATGGCTAAATGATCTAGTTTGATGACTACATTTTACAGCAGTTTTGATTCTGAAATACTTTTATTTGGCTCCAATTCAGTGACTAGACCTAAAAGTATGTAAACCCTGAACTTGGAAGATGATTCTTGAATAGATTTTGAGAAAAAGAAATAGTCGAGGACAGCATGAGAAAGAGCGCAAATGCAAAAGTCAACGGCTGTGGTGACACAGCGAGTGTGGCGAAAAAAACACAGGAAAGAGCTTCATGCTGAATTCTCCATTATTCCCCTCATTTCATCTGCTTTATGCAAACTCAAGCATTATGACTAAGCAGCTCGCTGTCGGCTCCAGTTGCGCATGAATTGGTAGTTTTTAGATGAATTTCACAAGTCAAACATTGTTTTTCACTGTATGAAACCATTTGAAGACATGACCTGTATGAAGCTCTGTTGACTTTACTGGGCTTCATTTCTTTCTTCTTTTCCGTTTTCTGTGGCCATTATGCCGTTTCTCACATTTTTTCCTTTAGATCACTGGGACTACCACTCTCACCCTCACGTACACTCCGTAGAGTACGAAAATCTGCAAGAGACCAACTTCACAGAGCTGCAGAGTGTGCCGGCTCTGCACCCGCCCGGCCTCATACGACACGAGCCCATACGATACGACCCAGACAGTCTGCTTGATCCAAATCTGGGGGCACATCCACATGTTTTACAGCCCCAAGTAAGTCTTTTTGTCACCCCACACAATACATATAATTCCATATGTCAGAAACGTGCAGTACAGAAACATACACACACACTGGTACCTGAACACAACAAACAACTTCATGCATTCAAATATAAATGGAAATCGGATTAAAATGAAGAAAAGTCTGTTGTTATTTAGAAAAAAGTTTTTTTTTTCTTGCTAAAAAATGCACCCCATGACTTATTACTCAGAGGCTTTCTTGTAATGACACTGATCACTCATTGATGAAGTAATGACAGTGATGATGACTGAAGGGTTTTCCTGAACATAGAACTAATGGTACCCAGAGGGCTCTCAGCTTCTTTTGATGGTAAGGTAGTCAAAATATAATTACAAGGAACAGACAACTGCTGACAAATACTCACTGAAGTTGTTCTAGTGCCCAGTAACCAGTGTTGTACCTGAAAGGCATACTAATGTCTTATGTCTTATATATGAGATTAAAATATTACTTTGGTAAAAGTGAAAGACACCCACATGAGCAGAACTAAAAGTGTTTAAGTACTTAGGTATCAAAACTAATTTTCTGGCAAAAGAGTCACAAGTAAATTACATACATGTGTGTAATACTGAAAACTATTGGTCCACCACTTATATCTGTCCCATTATTGGATAAGATATTCAGCATGTTTTCTGGTTATCAGAATGAGTGGTGAAAACAATGCACTGCTTTGGCTCTGATGCAGCATGTAATCCGCAAAGTAACTAGTAACTACACTTATCAGATTAATATAAATGAGTAAGAGTACAATATTTGCCTCCAAACTGTAGTGGAGTGGAAGTATAAAGGAGCAGAAAATGCCAAGTACTATCACTGCCAATAACCCAGTGCTGTAAGAAGTACCCAAAAGTTATACTTGAGAAAAGTAAAGATATTAGTATATAAGCTAAGTTAAAGATATTAGCAATACAAATAGTAAATGAGTGAAAGTCTTTAAATATCTGATAATAAATGTATTTAAGTATCAAAAGTACAAGTAGAAGTAACTTATACATATGGTAGACATGGTTGTATATACTGGATACTACGGGGCAGCTGATTGTTGGATACAATATTCCGTGTTCTTTTGAATCCGATTCCTAGTTTTAAAAAGTGCTACTTTGGCTCTGATGTTGCATGCATTCTGCAAAGTAACTAGTTACTAGAGTCAAGTGAGTAAAAAGCGCAACATTTGCCTCCAAAACGTGGTGGTGTGGAGGTAAAAAAATAGCAGAAAATAGAAATACTCAAGTACAAGCACCTCAGGATTGTACTTACGTCAGTCTATACCCTTAAACTCAATATTATTCACAGTCTGGTCTCAAATCAGAGCTGACATTTGGGGAGCTGGAGGCCCTTTATGGACATGTGACAAAAATCAGGAAGTGAAATCTTTGAGCTACAAGAAAAAAAACCTTTAATTTTAGCTTTTTTTCTTTGTTGAATTTCAGTTTAAAAAGCACATTTTCTTTGAATAGAGTCTGAAGGCTCAGCTCGGTGTCCCAACTTCACCCCTCCAGTTGTGAACCAGCGAACCAGAACAGAGATCTCAGTGTAGTGTGTTCAACCAAGACAAGCAGAGGTGAAATGTGCGCAGGGCAAATCATGCACTTAACATAATGTCATAATGATCAAAATATGAAAGGTATATATACCTAGAGGTGTCATGGATTTAAATATTTCACAGCGAGTGTGAGCGCGTGCCAGTAAAGTGCTGGACTGAGCAGATACAGTAACTGTGCCACAGTCAAATGTCAAACATCAAGGTATATTACAAGTATATACCAGAACAATTAACATAAATATATTCTTCTTCTTTATTGGCAGTTTCTTAAAGCACAGGAGCTACAGATGTACACTAACACACTCACTTAAACACAAGGCAGGGGTGCTATAAGGTCACATGGAGATTTTTGTGAAAAAACCAACTGACGTTTTTATAACTGAGAATGTGTGTGTGTGTGTGTGTGTGTGTATACTTGAAAAGAAAAAGGTGTTAATGTGCTAATTGTAACACGGTGTGAGAATACAATGTGAAACACCACTCTTCACACACGGAATTCACATGAAGGTTTGCACCGCTGACTGCTTTTTTTTTCTAAAGGATGTAAAGCGTTGCCCACCCAGGCATACAGCTATAGCAGCGTCCACACATCACAGCTCATGCAGAGAGAGAGAGATGCTGCCTTACTGTTCTCGCTTACAGTGACGAGAGCTTCAGTGCAGAACACGGGTCTGATGTTAGGTACAGCAGCAACACGGTCTGTTGTTTGAAATGTGCTGAGAGGACTCGAGGTGTCAAACATGGCAGTTTGGAAGTGAGAACGGACGTGCATTAAAAGAATCCTGTTTGAAAAATAAAACGTGGAGGGCGACATATAAAAAATCAGTGATGGGTCTAGTATTTAAATGATTTACTTAAAGATCCACTTCACACATGTGTCAAGGCATCCGTACAAATTCTTTTTAACAGGAAAAAGTATCAAATAAGTACAGTGCTTTTACTTAGTTACCTGCCGCCGCTGAATATCGTAGCTTCTGACGCTGAAGTGAGGCTGTGCAAAATTTAGACCAACAATTGCATTCTTTACCGGTGCAGACCTACACAGTAAAAACAATAAATTATGTAATTAAACAATCGTACAAAATATTCTGGCAGCAGGGGGTGTAAAAAATACTGAAAATAACCATCTAGGAAAAAAAAACAGTAATTTTTATCCTAAAATGACAGTTTTCAGCTTTTGATTAAAAAAGACATTGTGTTTTTTTGTCCTTTTAATGTTTGAATATTATTATTTGATTTTGATTATGTGCAAGTAAATCCATAATCCATTCACAATTACAGATTCTTCATGTTATTTTACATTACATGTGTAAATTCACCGTCTATTCTTGTAATTGTTATCATTTTGTGAACATTTTGTGCATTTGAAAATGCAGGGGAAATCTGTAGAGTGCACATTCACGACCATCATCATGATGTACGTGTTTTACAATTAAACATTGTTTGCTTTATTCTTCCAAAATATCCCAAAAGATCCAAATATTAATATGATCATTAATATGATAATCTATGAAATATTTTGCTAAAACCTTGGGGCAGCATAAAGTGAATTTGTATGTGATCAGCAGGCTCCAAGTTCATTTATCGCCAATGTTTTGGTTGAAGACTGATTGACTTCGCCCCCTGTCCTGTAGGTAGCGTTCTTCCCCCGGCCTGTGTATCCAACGCACATGTCTCAGCGCAGCTCTGATGATGAGGAGCACGGAGGACGAAGCCCTCCGCTGGAGGTGTCTGATGAGGAGTGTCTGAGAGAGCGAGTCTCCTACATCACACCAGGAGATCTGGGTAAGGAACCAGGTTTACAGGCCACTTAAAAATATTTGTACAGTGGGCGAGCGCTCAGTCCACGACTGAGCAGTTAACACGGTTACTTTAAGAAACAACAACTGTACCAGCAATGTGAAGACTCTCAGTCATCCGGGCCTTGGTATATCTAGACGTGCTAAGTCACTGGACCTACTTCAGCGTCTTTAATCTCAAGATGTGTGCAGTTGCTTTGGTATCGAATCTTCAGCTCTAAATGTCATTTTCTGGACAATGGGTCTGTTTTGGTTTCCTCATATTGGGGTGATGATGGTTGAGTCACGTCAGCTTTGTGTCCTGCTGACCATGTTAGATGCACTTTTAAGATGAGTAACTAGTTGCACAATTACTTCTACACTGCTGCTCATGCATCATCGACAGAAGCGAGCCACAAAAGGACAAAGTTGTCGTATGTCTACTAGAAACTTTAAATGTCTTTAACGCTTGATTTTGAATGTTGGATCGTACCAGAAGAATGGTAGGCTACCCCTAGACTACATATACCTCATGACAACCTAAGTTTTTCTCATCAATATCATGACTGTTTTGATATCGCTGGTTAAGAACACATTCATAATGTACTGTAATAAGTGTACTAGAGCATAGCTTAAGCAAAATGGCAGTTTCAGTGCACTTTCTCAGACTAAGGCTCACTATAAAATCACAAACATACACCTGTCCTGGAACTTAACTGTAACATTTACTCAAGTACTGTATTTAAATACATCTTTGCGGTACCACTTTTCTTGAGTATTTCCATTTTCTGCTACATAATACTTTCACTCCACTATACAAAACTGTCATTTTTACTCCACTGCATTTTGTTATTAGTGTTGTTACTAGTATCTTTGCATGCTGCATCAAATGCTGCACATTTTTCAGTAACCC
>CAEMYA010000013.1:2385007-2476316 GCA_903131615.1 Diplodus sargus
TGTACAGTCTATAATTAATAATATATTTACAGTGTAGTTGAATTTTAGCAAATTGACTTAATCACAGATTAAGTTATATTTTTTCCTCAATAGTCTTTATTTTACTTTTTGAACTTAGTTTACTTTGAATACACTGTCCACAAAAATGCACATGACTATACTTTAACACAAGTACACAAGTGCTTGTTCAAACACTACTCAGACCCAGTTTTACAGGATTTTTTTTTATCAGCTACATTCAGCTTCGTTGGGCTACCAACCGCAAACACTGAACTTAACAACTGTGCATATTTGTTCAGTCACAGGTCTACACTGGTAAAACACAGTCTGTGTGAACTCTAGCACCTCTGATGAGATGTAAGGCCTCATCACAAGGCCCAAAGAGTTCAATTGTGTTTGATATGTAAACTCAACCATTGAGCATGATCAGTTCTTTATACCTCATATCTGGGGCTGAACAATTTGGGAAAAATTGTGCGATTTTTCTGACCACCATTGCAATTCCTTTCGTGATTTTTTTTTTTTTTCCAAGTCAAGCTTCAGCTCAATATTCACTCTGTAATCAATTTAAAACATATGGTGGAGCATCACCACATTGATATACCATCAAAATATTAACCGATCTGTTTTCTAATGATGATGATATCCCACTGTGCTTTTGTGAGCTCTTGTAGCCACACACAACTCTGATACAGTCATTTGTTTTGACTGGGATGCAGCATCACTCGTTTCAGCTGACTTTTTTGAAGTAAACTGGTCATAAAGGTACTTCTGGTGTTTTTCTAAGTGCTGGTACTAGTTTGTGGTGTTGCCTCGTGGTGTGGCAACTGTTCCACGATAGGTCTTGATTAGTACCTTTGTTTTGCATATCTGTCTCTTTGAAGCTGAAATACTTCTACATCACGGAAGCACCGCCTGTCTTTGTTTCTAAATTGGCCACGGTTGCTGCTGGATCAGAGGACTTCATTTTTCCACAACACAAATGTAAAGCTTATGTAATGTAAAACTTGGGTTTGATGTGTTGTTGTTGGTAGTCACCTTGGGCCACGGCTTATTGGTGAGCATGATTGGTGCACTAGGAGCACAGCATGAATTTGTAAAACCATTGACATATGTGTTTAAACAAGGGTTGGACGGGCATCCAGCAGCAAAATTAATCGTAGTCTCTGCGATTTGGTAATTTCGATTACTGCAATTTCGATTGAAAATTGGTTAATCATTCAGCCCTATTCATATTTCATGTAACTATTTCAAAATCTGTTTATACGTCATAAACTGTGTTTATCACATAGCACCATGACAGTGTAGAAACTCTTAAACGATGAGTCATGAACAGTCTCATCTGCCAGTATTAGCTAGAATTGGTTCTCCGAAATTAACTCATACTTTATTTTGGTTACTAATTTGCCTCATGTCCTACTCTGAGTGCTCCGACTGATCTGGTTGATTTATATGGTTGAAACTAATAAAATGTGTTGACCCACTTCATTTACACTAACATGATTCTAACACTAACAAATTGGTCTTCATACCGGTTTGAGCGTGATAGAATAACAAGGTGTGTATCAGTTTCAAATCAGTAATGATGGAACTCTTTCATGTTTCCAACAGGAAGTAAAAAGAAGATCCGTTTGTACCAGTTCCTGTTGGACCTTTTAAGAAATGGCGACATGAAGGACAGTATCTGGTGGGTGGACAGGGACAAAGGGACATTCCAGTTTTCTTCCAAACACAAGGAGGCTCTCGCACATCGCTGGGGAATCCAGAAGGGAAATCGCAAAAAAATGACCTATCAGAAGATGGCGCGTGCGTTGCGCAACTACGGCAAGACTGGGGAGGTGAAAAAGATAAAGAAGAAGCTGACGTACCAGTTTAGTGATGAGGTACTGGGGAAGAGTCATCTGGAGAGAAAACCGTATGTGTAGGCTGGAGGGAGACTGAAAAGTCAAGATTTACTTCCATTATGACAGGTGATAACAGCGTAGGCGTAGTTACTGTATGTTAGATGCTCAATCAACCCTGTTGATCTGGTAAATAGAATTTTTTGTGAATAGCCCCGTTACTGTGGTACAGCAAGGGAACAATCCTTCGGAGGTTTGAGCTAATGCTGCATGAAAGTAGTAAAGTAAAAAAAGACTCTTTCTGGAGACCACTTCATACAGTGCATGTAATCCAAAGTAGAGAATCAAGATCATAGAAAGCTCAGTTTGTCTGTCTGTCTGATTGTCTGCATAACAAATTACTTCATAGTAACAGGACCAGCTGTAAAAGTGTGTAACTCAGATTTGGAAAACCGTGATTTGCCCTCTGATGTAAAACCTGCCCTCTGAAACCTGCCCACAACCAGTGCAGCAATTTTGACATGGCATATTAATTTGGCACACACATGAAACATGTGAAACAATTGAAATACTTTTTCCCCCTGTGCAAACCCTAACATAGAAAAAGTAATAACATACACATTGAAATAATGTGTTAGATCAGGGATTAGACAGTTTTATCTTTAAAAGATACATTGAACATGATTTAATTGAATGTTCTTTCCCCTCCTGTCTGGGCCCTCTAATCCAAAATGGCCATATGAACACCTCTTGAAGACAGTTTCAACAAACATTGCTGTATATTATACAGGGACCTTCATTAAATGCAGACTACGTTAGTTTTAGTTAAGTATCCCTAGTAAATTGGCAGCTGGCCTCAGCAAGAGAGTCCTACAGGTCCTACAGTATAGGCTGGGTGAGTGACTTTAATTGAAATGAATGGGCCACACTTTTAGATACCTCTTCCAAAATTGAAATACACAAGGTGCTATTATCAGCTTTAAAAACAGCAAAAACAATAAGGAAAATTTGGAATATATATGTATTTTATTCTCTCTCTCTCTCTATCTATCTATCTATCTATCTATCTATCTATCTATCTGTCTATCTATCTGTCTATATATATATATATATAAATTAGCTTAGCATTAGCTTAGCATTAAAACTGGAAACAACTGGAACAGAGAAGCAAACAACATGTCTTCTGACACCTCTAAAGCTTGTTGATAAACATTTAATATGTGTTTTATTTAAACTGTGCAAAATCCTCAATGTGAGGACAACAACCGTTCATAGTTTTTGCAGGGAACAACTTTTCTGGACTAGTTCTTGTCCAGGAGCACTGACTTCCTTGAGTCTTCCATGTGAGGTTTCCAGTGTACCCACAGACTTCTTATTCCTTTAAAGACTATATTTGTTATTGTACAGTTAAAGACAGAAGGGGGAAAGAGAAGAGGGGATGTTGCAGTAGCCTGACATGCATCTCAAACCCTGAGTCGCTGAGATGGCCAGTTTGTAGTTTTAAACACACAAGTCGGTGCGTATTTAAATTGGAAATGACTGCTCACCCATTTTCAATATTAAAGCCTTCATTTCATGTCAGAAAACAACTTGTTGTGCTCAGACAATGAATGGATTGACACTTCAAAGTTGGACTCTTTCCAGAAACGCTTAAGTTCTCTTTTATCTGTGGGTCGTTCCACTGTATGTATATAAATCAACTTTGCATTTTAATATTTAAAAAAAAAAAACTAACACAAAGAAGTCATAAATGAGAAAAGACCAACATTGTGATTATTTACATGACGTGAAATGTTTTGTACAAATAGATGAACTGTATGTCACAACGAGGAATTACTTGTAAAAATAAATTGTCTATGAATGTACGTGTGTTCTTGGTGATAACAGTGATAACATCTCACACCAGCTTAGAATCCAAAAAGAAGAAGAAGAAAAAGAAGAACAGTTAACTTTATATAAAGTTGTAGACATCTCTAGATTTACATGGCAGCTATAAAGATAATCAGCAAGTATGAGGAACTATGAGGTTAATACAGGGCGGAGGGGTGAAGTGCACTGTCACCCACTTCTTATATCTGCCTGTGTGTCATGACACACTGCAGGCGCCGGCTTTCTGCTCAGAGAAGGTGTAACCGAGCCCAGCGTGACAACCCCTCTGTGTTCCTGTGTCGTGATTATAGATCGTTTCCTATTGACAATTAAGTTTCACAATTTTTTTCACATCAAAGGAGTTTTTTAGGAAGAGTCATAACAACAACGCTCATGAATCCTTATCAACTTCACAACCATCACATCTCTTTTAACAGTAAAACGGGAAGTCATACTGAGACTTCACTACATGCTTACCACATTTCAGTACCACTTGAATAAAATATAATCAAACAACACTAAAAATAACACATAACATCAAATACTGTTGAAAAACATAGCACGAAACACTGTATTACAAATGAGTAATGACTTGCCAGAATGTATTAGGCAGAGTTGTAATGTAAAAATACTACACAGCACCTGGTGTCCCAAGAGCCAACAGCTCCCCTCAATGGTCAAGCTGTAATTGATATCCATGACTAACAGGTGAGAAGATGAAAAGAATGGCCTTGAATAAAATAGAACAGAGTCCAATGCAATACTATACAGCAGAGCTCCGTCTTAATCGGTCTCACATTAGACGCAATCATTTCACAGTATGTGGATAAACAGTGGTGTACGCCTGGTCATCATCAGATCGGGGTGAGTAATGGTAAAAAATTCGAAGCAAGGGTCAGTAAATGTATCACATAAATGCAAGAAAACTGCAGATTTGGGAATACTGGACTAGATAGATTAAGGGTGTCACGATATGCTGATACTAACAATAACCCTGATATATAAAGCTAAAATATTGATATTGAGTTAATAATGCACTTTAATATTGTGTAATTAACCACGCCCCTCTTAAATCATTAGATCCTTAGCAGACGCTTAAGTGTGCTCATTCGCCTCCTATTGAACATTTTGTCAAAACATTTCACACAGGAGCTGTCGGCTCCATTGTCTTTACAGTACGCTGTCTTGCAAGGTGCCAACTTGCACATCAGGAGCAGTTTGGGGTTCAGTATCTCACCCAAGGACACTTGAACATGCAGACCAGGGGAATCAAGATGTTGGCTCTACCCCTGAGCCACAGCCGCCCTTAGCGTCTTCTAGCTTTGTCATACTAGGTGGCGGTTAACCTTAATTGCTGTCCGCCATAAGAAGAAAAAATTAATTGAGCCAAATTATTCTTTTAGTTCATTTTTGTACAATTCTAGTTGAAGACTCTTTGTTCACCTCTTTAAATTGTATTTCGGGTGTAATTCATTTCCCCACAAAATGACAAATAAACAAAGTTAAAGTTGAATTGGATTAATCATTTATTTTTTATTTATTTTTTTACAATTTGCTATCGTTATCCAAATAATATTGGGAACATAAATTGTTAAGGCCATGATAATCCTGTAGTTAAAACCTGATATTGTAACAGTCCTGATCTAGCACCTAAAATCCTCATTCACAAGGTTCAGGAGGTTCCAAAAGCAACAAATGTGGCTCTTTCTGAACATTACACAGTGTCACTGATTCTTTGCAATACCAGCCTCGTATAGATCCTCTTCACCCTGCGCTTGTTCCGCTGCTTGAGAATTATCTCTGAGCACAAAGGATTAGCTGCTTGGCGCTTTAACCTCTCGCTCGTTGGCTGGGTTTTTCGAGGCGACCACCCAGCGTGTTATCTTTAAAGCAAACAAAGTTGAAACTGACTCAACTTTTTGTTGCAATGCATTGTTAGACTTTTATAAGGGGGATTAGATTAATATTTGCGTGCAAGATAGTGGGACTGACGCCTGTGTTCTCCACAAAACCTCAAGATTTCCTCTTCTGTGTGAAAATTCAGGAGGAATAAGACAGCTGGACAGGTTAGCATGTTGTGAATCAATCAGATGGTTGTGTCAGTGGTAAGCTTAATAATGTATGTTGTGCTGTGGTTTAGGCGTATCAAATATCATAATGATAAGAATAATAAAGTATTGGGATTGGCCCAAATGGCCCAAAATGCCAGTTTCTACATAATGTTGCTTTAAAGTGACTATAAGGAACTGTCAGATTTTGTACCTAGCACAGGCATTTACAACAACTATATGAAAATGGCAGTCTCTTCGCTGATTATCTTGTTTGCTGTTACAGGTCATTTAAAATGATCAGAGGAATCACAAGACTGTTTTATAAACACTGAAAAGTTCCTCATACTGTAGCCACTTTAACATGGGGACTAAACAGAAGCCAGTCACGCATAATGGCACTTCCACCGACTGTCTAAACCGAAGCTGTTCAATGTGTGGTCCACAGGATAAAGGTTAAAAAAATATTGTCGTTATATTTTGTTGGAGGTAAAAATGCTCTTAAAATACGTAGAACCTCTTAGTTATTTTCAATAGCCTGAGTGCAGCCAACAGAGTTGAGTTACTCAAAAAGTCAGTCGGTCAGGGGAATTTTTTGCAACTTAACAATAAAATCTATTAGGTGTTTGCTTTCGGCCCGTGACTCACCAATAACTTTCCTTTTTTCACCTTCCAAAGGAAGCCCATGTTGGATTTACAGGGTGACAGGGTGTAACACAGATGTGGGAAGAACAAACAAACTTTTTTTAGGATTCAAGGTTCTAAATTTAGCCTCACATCCTTTCCCCTCCCTCTCAAAGCCTATCAGTCAGCCGAGGTGTTGGAGGAAAGGATGGTTGAAATACAGCCCGGGGTCTGACGTGACCGGGGGTGGGCTTGCTGCTGAGCTTTGAGGGGGGGTGGTTGTTGTTTTCTGGACATTGTGTTGGGCCTCAGAAAAAGATGGCAGGAGAGGTGGGATGGTTCAGGAATGGAGAGGAGGGGGCTTCACCACTATTAAAGGCATGAAGATTGAGACAGAGAGCAGACTGTTTAGGATCAGTGAGTCACGCTGTGGAGGAGAGGAGCTCGTTCAAGATGCCAGAACCGGTCAAGAAAGCAAGTAAGTGTGCTCATTCGCCTACTATTGAACATTTTGCCATAACATTTCACACAGGAGCTGTCGGCTCCATTGTCTTTACAGTACGCTGTCTGAAAACCCAAACCTTTTGATATTAACACTGTCCTGTTGTCACCACGCATCTGTCAAATAAAGTCTACATACAAGTGACCTGTTACTTCAACACTTATTGTTATCAACATGCTGCAGCTGATATCTGGTGGTATATCGTACTTCCTTTGTGCAATCTTCTCCTTGAAGAGTAACTGTGATATTACAATGTGCGTGAGAAATGATTCGACTTTGCTGTGGCCACGCCCCTCTTAAGCAACTATAAACCACAAACAAACCACTCACATGAGGCCTGTGCAGTTTATTTGTTATTACATACATTTTGACTGTCTGCTTAACAATGTAATAGTAAATTTAATGTTTCATGTTATGTAGTTTAATTGTGTCACTATAGTGTTCTTGAAGTCACAAATGTTGTCATTAGTCAATTTGAAGCAAATTTTTGCCATTATTGAGTATCTATTGAATATGTAATACAAAACTAGGTCATTTTAATTTACAGATGAGTTACATTTCAAGAAAAAAAATATTTTATAACTAAGAATGTCATAATGATATATAAAATAAGGAGGTAGAACAAACAAAAAATTTAACTAAGTACATTTACTCAAGTACTTTTAGAGCAAATATTGTTTTTCTAACTCTAATTTTCTTTTGATAACTTAGTTACTAGTTACATATTACAGATTATCTGATATCAGATATATCAATATCAGATCTGATAACCTTCAACCCATACTGTATATACATACATGTATTTATGTACTTTGACTTCTACTTTTGACGCTAAAGTACATTTATTACCAGAAAATTACTTTAATATCAGTTACTTAAAGACTTTTACTCAAGTACTATTTGTATGTGTGACTTTCAAGATAATATTTACACATGACTTACTCAGTAAGACTTTTCATACAACACTGTGTATATTCATTTAAATAATTGTATTAAATTCTATAAATGTACAAAGATGTAGCAGGTCAAGTAAAGTAAACAATCAATGCTCCCAGCACAAACGATTAAAATGTACTGCATTGCTTAACAAGATGGCACAATATGTTTTGGTACTATGATGTTCCAGTACACACGTGGCCAGCAGCCAAAATCACAACATACTACATGCAATTATCCATCCTCCAGTTCAAAGTCATTTCCAGTGGTGTGACAGTCACTCTACTCCATTCTGGCCTCGTCAGGAACTCAGTTAGACGTCACGTTGGCCAGGTGGAAACATCGTCTGATGTGAAATCGACACTGTCACATATTCAGCATCGCTACATTCACAAAATGCACCACTGATCCAAAAATGTTCAGCAGGATTCTAGCTTGACAAATGACTCTCCACAGGGTTTTTTCCCTCCTCTCTTCAGTGGGAATGGATTGTTGTATCAGATGTCACAGTGCAACCCAAATGACTGTGTGCACAAAGAGTTTGAGTATCATTCAGGATTATAACACTTATGAGCCTGTTGAATTGCTATCAATTAAACATTTAAATCCTGCTATCAACAGGATGCTCTACAGTTTTTTGAAGTGTTGCAAAAAAAGAACAAGGACTGCTTTGTCAACTTTAAAGTTAAAAGATGTGTATAGTAAGGCATATTTGATTTATAATTTTATAATAATGTATGAACTGTTTATATTAAATATGTGAGATTGTGAACAGGGTCGCACATAGTGATGAACCTACGTTGAATTATCACCTGAATCTGTGGCTCCTCAAAGCTTTACAGAGCTTTATAGTGATTTTCAGCTCAGTGTTTGGTTGTCCAGCTGCAACTTTACTTGTTTGGTTCACGGTAAATAATCTCATAGCACTGTCTTGTTTATAGTGAGAAAAGTTGTATGAACCCACTGTACACTTCTTGCTCAGCAGTAGCTAACAGACCGACATAGTTAGCAGATGACCTGGTGAGTGGAGGATTTAGGAGAGCATTTAGCAGCTTAAGGGCAACGTATTTCCCTCTGGAGACCAAAAACAGAGCTAAAAGAGAGTGAGAGCTGGACCTAAGTGTGTTCGGTGACCAGCAATTGAAAGAGGCTAATATGATTAAATAACAAGTTTCAAGTCATGTTTAGATTTTTTTTATAAGAAAGTCTAAAAGACTACACTGTAAATGTTAAAAATTGACTTAACTTTGAAAAAAATCAACTAATGACCTCAGAGTTACCAAGTAAAGTAGACTATTACATCAAGTTATATGAGCTAAAAAGTTTCAACTCAATAACAATGACTTTACTTGGTAATCTTGAGGTTATCAGTTTCCTCAATTCTTTAAAGTAAAGTCACAGATTTTATAATGTACAGTGAGTGACTTGTTCTGCCCTAAATTGTTAATATACATTTTGTAGTTATCAGGTATCCATATCAAATGTTGAGTAAAAAAGATCTAAACTGTCTGCCTGTTCATTTTACTGACACAACAAACTTCCCCAAAACACACCTTTATCAACACTTCTTAAAGCAACATTATGTAGAAATTGGCATTTTGTGCGATTTGGTGCTCCCCACAGTTTCTGAGTGTAACACCACTGTAAATACAAATCCAATGTCTGTAACAATTTGTCAGATGTAGTGTTGGTGCCAGCTACAAACTAAACCTCTTTACCCCTTTACCTCATAACAAATGTAATTTACCTCTCACCTCTCAGCTACATAGCGCAGTGACAAGTGATAGAGACACGATTCACCTGATTCCATAATGTTGCTTTAAAATCTATGTATACCAGCTAGACACTTCCTGAGAGGGAACTTTATTGTACTCAAATAGTAGAGTCAATATCCAAATCTAATTTGATAATGTGGATGTTTTTTTTTATTTCAAAATCGAGGTTAGTCATATTTTTAACTGTCACCTAGAAAACAACACGTGTTTTATTTAAAGTCAACTTGACTTTAAATGTGATAATGGTAAAGCGGCAGGATTAATCGACACCATGTCAAGAGCTGCAGACAGACAGAGGGCACATCATTCTTTCTGTCCGTCCAGAGTCACAAAAATAGAGTCAGCTTAATCCCTTAACTATGATACCTGCACCCCAGTCGCAGCCTGCCAGCGTCGTTTATTAAGCCAGTACATATGTCCCCTATATTTAAACCTATAAGGTCATCTTGTGACAAACACAAGGTTTTTTTTTTTTGTTCCATCTTGGTTTGTAATGTTATGTTAAATTTGTTCAGGGCTTAAAACTGGAAATATGCATCAGATTACAACTACATACAGCACATGTCCTGATTCCAAACACCTGGTGTTACTGTGAAACACATGTCTGCTCTCAGGCCTGTCAGTTACAATCACTATTTTTAGGTCCTTTTTTAAGATGACAAGTGTTGGAGAACCACGTCGCTGTGCACAATTTATAACTTTAGAAAAAGAAAAAAAGACTGTAGGAAAAGCAACAGCTGGGGTTTCACACAATGATTGTAAAACCCACTATTTATAGTTTCTAAGCTCACTGTCGACACCGTGTATTGTCTTTTTTTCTCTTTTTTTGGCATTTAGCATCACAGACCATGCCTGTTATTGATATCTGTAGGAAGTTTAGATGTTCGAGGTGGGTCTCTGGTCACCTGGTGGGTTTACTTCTGTTATGGTTTCACACAGAAAAGGACCTAAATGCAAAAAACACATGCAGGCAACAGAGAGCAAACAGCAGAAGGCAGACAAAGGGAGAGTCCAAAAAACTAAAGAGAACAAACCAGGATGACTCTCAGGGAACACAGGCAGGATGGAATAGAGCACAAGGCAGAAAACACAATAAAACAGACAAACTAACAGACACAGACTAATAAAGAGGGGGTCATTAATTAATGGCACACAGGTCTACACAGAAAAAGGGAGGGAAAGAGACAAAGACAGGAAGTGGAAAGTAAAACACGACAAACAAAGACAAATCGACCAAACCATGACAACACATTAGTTGAAAATATTGCACTTTGTATTTCGGACTGGTAATACATTCATTTTACATTTCTAGATTGATTGTGTTAATGATGTTTTACAACATGTAGATGATCAATCTTTAAAGTATAATGCTTTTCTATTTGAATTCTTAAAATTGGCTCTACATTGACCAGAGCAGCTTTTTTAAAATGCTGTTAACATACTGTATTTTAAAAGGAACAGGGGCAACTCTGCATGATGACTCATTTTGATACAGAAGGACATATAGCTGATAACACTTCTGTTCTTACTTGAAAATAGTTTTGAATGCCAGACTTTTACTTATTTTTTTACATTGTGGTATTAACTTGAATTTACTAGTATTGTATTAAACTAGTCTTGTATTGTTCAAACCTTTTCTATTTTAGCAAACTTCCCCTTCTCTTAACTCGTTTTAATGTTTTGTTTCTTGAAGTATTCTTACTAGTTTTTAAATGTGTTTATATGCAATTTTTAATGTCTTTAATGTTATTTTTATGATCCTGTAAAGCACTTTGAGTTGCCTTGTGTCTGAATTGTGCTATACAAATAAACTTGCCTTGCCTTACCTTGCAAGTAAAATATGTGAATACTTAGTCCAACACTGTTCTCAGGCATGACATTAGTTTTTTTAACATTTGAACGGAGGCCACATTATCAAGAGGAGGACAACAGCACTGAGTTTGCATTCTTAGGAGCAGCTAAAAATGTGTACATAACTCTGATAAATTGGTGTTTATGTTGTAATTTTAATTTCTGAACAAGGCTCCCTCACTGAAGTACTGCAGTTACTACATTTGGAGGACTCCCTGCAGCAAACTAAACCTGTTTGCTTTAGAATTCAGTTTTCTGCTGTAGGGACTCAAGACTTCACAAATACAACTTATTATAAAGCCAGATGTTGGTGCTTTCACGTTCTGTGTGAAGTGGGTAAAGGCAAGTTCATTGGTTTTCAGTTAGCCCCACCCAGTGTGCTGCAGACTGTACGACATGTTTTCAATATGAGCAGCTCCGCTCAGCTCATGAGCCTGCTTTTTCTTCTTTTTCAAAAATATGAATGGTCCCATCCATCTTTACCTCTCTCTCTCTCTCTCTCTCTCTCTCTGTCTCAAAGTTGTAGTATAACTGTGTTGTGCTTCCTTCCAAGATTAGGTTTCAACAGAACCAAAACAAAATTAACTGTACTGGGTCTGTTAATTTATATGAAGAAACACTTCAGGTGCAAACAGTGAGATTAAATGTCAATTATAGCCCCTGTGTTTTCCCTTCAAGATGATTTAATGCGACCTTGCATCCCCTAACTGACACTTCAGAAGGCTTACTTTTTGTTTTGAACCCACCCTCATTCTACAGTTTCAGCATTTGCCAAGAAACCAAAGACTCAGGAGGCAGAGGAGGGCTCCTCTGTGGTCTTTACTGCAGAGACCGAGAAGCCTGATGCTAAAGTAAAGTGGCAATGCAACTCAAAGGACATTGCCAGTGGCAACAGATACGTGATCGCAGCTGACGGAAACAAGCACTCCCTCACAATACAAGCTATTACCAAGGAAGATGCCAATGTCTATGCAGTGATTGCTGGGGGGTCAAAGATCAAGTTTGAGCTGAAGGTCGTATCAAAGCCAGGTGGGAGACTTTGATGCTGCAGCTGTGCATTTGCGCTCTCTGCTCGCTCACCTGCAGGCTGCGCAGACGACACAGAGCACAAAACAAAGTGAAGCACTCGATGCAAAAACCCACGGAGGCCGTAAACACTTGATGCACAGCATGCTCGTGATGTTTCTGCACATGAACTCACACTCTGCACTTTGTGACAGCAGTTCACCACCAAGACTCTGAACAGCTTTGTGTGCTTTATACTTGAGAAGTGTCTGCTCTTGAAGGAAAAGTTTGACAGCGTGGGAAATACGCTTAATAGCTTTCTAGCAGGGAGTTAGCAAAGATGGTTAGCTTAACTTAGCATAAAGACTGAAAGCATAGCATGCGAGGAACAACAGTTAGTCTAGTTCTGCCCACATGTACGTAAATGTGCCATCTTCTAAAGTAGCCCAGAATGGACAAACCGATCACTGTCTCTAAAGATAGCCTTTTGATTTTATAGCATCTTTAGCATCGACTGAAGGGTAGGGTGACCCTTTAGTCAGACTCACCAGATGTAGACTGTTGGTATGAAGCCTGTTGCTGGGAGCCTATCACATGTCCAACCTACATGAAACTGACAAGTTACTATGACCCTAACCTGGCCGCTAATGGTATAAACCAAAACAAGCTAACAGCTCTTTCCTCTTCATTCTGGGGGATTTAACTATTTTAAGCCAGGGTTTAAAACAAGTTCAAATTTGCAGGGGCACTGTTGCTGCAAACCAAGATTTGCACTGACCTAAAATGTAAATTAGTGCAGCCAAACATTTCTCCTGCACTGACACATTGCTGCTTGGATGGCTATGTGAGATTAGGTGAGTGAGGACTATTCAGTTGGTTTTAATCTGCCATCATGCTACCAAATGCCACCAAGTCCTACAGAGGGAACCTTTAAGAGAGTTGGATATACTGTATCATGCTATTCTAGCTGCCAATTTCTCCCCAGAGGCCACTAATGGTACTGCAGCAAAAACCCCTCCAGGGCCCAATTGGCATTTTTCCCATAGACTACCATTATAACCATTATCATTACCAAAACCATCATGGTAAAACTCATAACTCATACTTCCCAGAGACTAAGAAAGCAATATTTGGGGGCATGACTTCCTCAGAATGTAAAGTCTATGCTCAAAAACATGCATGCAAAATAATGTGGAAACCTGGAAGCTAAAACAAATTCTTATATTATACTGCTGACAGAATCCTGTATAAAATCACAACTCCACTGGTAGTCGGCTTTTGCTGGCTTTAAACTGAACAGGCTAGCTGTTTTCACCTGCTTCCAGTCTTTATGCTAAGCTAACTGTCTCCTGGTTGTAGCTCCATATTTATCACACAGACATGAGCAGTATCGATCTTCTCATCTATCAGCAAGAAAATTAATGCGTTTATTTCTCAAAATGTCAAACTGTTGTAGATCACTGTCTCAGTCACATCCACTACAAAGAGCACTGCACTGTATACTGGAATGACTGTGTGCTAAGTGTGTCACAGAGCAATGTTGGTGCCATTAGTCTGTCAGTGTTCCCCGCTGAGGTCGTTTGTTTGAATTTGATAAGGTGGAAACAAATTTCGAAGAAAGGCAGCAGACTAATGGGCCCAGTCCTGCTGCAAGAGAGGCTGTCTGTGGCTCATATCATAGCCACCCTGACTCTGTCTGCAGGCTGACCTTGACCCTCGCACCAGCACATTATTTCCTCATGAGTAACCACCTCTTGACTGGTGCTCAGGATAGGAATGAGAGGCAGCTGATAACACACGGAAAACCAGTCGACCAGTCGAAGATGATAAGACATAAGAAATATTCGGGTGATAGATGTTTGCCAAAGAATATTTTCACTCTGTCGAAACAATGTTTGACAGAATATAAAGATAAAACGATATCAACTTCTGAGACACATAATCAGTAAAATTATATGGCAGATTGGTCGCTTGTTTTTGGAGTAGATTACCAGCAAATGGATCCAATGTTTTTCATTTAACCTCTTACTTGTGACTTCTCTGTGGTGATCCAAAAACAGAAGCCCCGGCTGAGGCCCCTGCAGACTCCGCTGCAGAACCACAACCAACACCAGCACCAGAGCAGACCCCGGCTCCGCCTCCAGCAGAAACACCCACTGCGGACCAGACCGCTGCCCCGCCTCCAGATGCCCCTCCAGCTGAGGGTGAGTCAGTCATTAATATACATGCTGCCCATTGAATCATATTCTTTGACGCCAGCTTTTCTGGAAAAATTTCAAACATCCCAGTCTGTTTCACATATCACGAATATTAAAGGGGTTATATGTCAGATTCTAGTTTTTGACAAACCACATGTTTGATGGTTTGTCTAACGAGAGAAATGTCTCATGCAATAACCCAGTTGCTGACGACGAAATTAAATTTGAAAATAATGCAATTTCAGATGGTAGAGTTTTTATCCTGTAACTCATGCGAGACATTAAAGGGCCAATTTTTAAGTTATAGTTAGTTATGGTAAGTTAATTAAAATGTAATGAATTGAAATATTCTGCTTTTAAGACTTTGACTGAGCAATTCAATCTGGAATGAACTGTTGAAAAACTAGATTTTTTTTTTTTTGATCTCTTGGAATTCTTGTAAATCAACACATTATTGAATGCAGTTGCTCAGAAACCCAATTTGTCAAACTGAGCCATGTCAAAGCTCCGAGCTCATGATATGCTGGTTTCAACTTCAGTGCAGCTACTGAACGAAGAAAGTCTTCATTTTTCATCGATTTCTAACATGCTTTTAAATGAAACTTCATCTGATGTTGACTGTTCTCTGACCCTGTTGCATTTTCAGACGGACAGCCTCCAGACACCAGACAGGACCTGACTGGACTCTTTACAGAGAGACCCCAGAGTGGAGAGGTCACTGTGGGTGAGTGGCTTCACATACAGGAAATTTTCCAATATATGGAAAATAATCTTAAATATACGTCAGTGAGAAGGCTGCATTAGTGCTGGATATCACATTATGTGCAATAAACTGTTGACAAATTAATAAGATATAACATCTGACACCCTGAAGAAGACTGTTTGTGCATGGATTGGACATGGATTGATATTCTGCTACTTTTTAACATGCACTGCCAACATCTTTAAGAATTTCAGTGTAAAAAATCCATTTTAATTAAGACTTTTTAACCTTTTTGCCAGAATAGTGCCTTGGGTTATTCTGTTCCCCACCAAAGAGCACCTGAGCACTCTGGACTTTTTCCCTCTGAATATTTAATGAATTTTATTTTAATGTAATTTAGATAAAACTTATTTTAGTTTAGAATAAACAATAAGCGATAAATCCGTGCCGCCCTGGATGTCAGAATCTGAAGATCAGCTTGTTAAACCACACAAACTATTTGCTTTCGCAGGTGGAAACATCACGTTTGTGGCTAAAGTGAATGCTGAGTCATTGCTGAAGAAACCAACCATTAAATGGTTCAAGGGGAAGTGGATGGACCTCGCCAGCAAGTCTGGAAAACACCTGCAGCTGAAGGAAACATACGACCGCAACTCAAAGGTAGGCAAATGCCGCAAACACTAAGACAGAAGAAAACAAATAAACATATTTTAATGTCATGAAACACTTTACATACCTATGACTGTTTTGCTCTCCATGATATGTTTCTTTTATTATAGTTAATAAAAAAAAAAACTGCAATTGTAACATTTTCCTTTGAAGCAACAAAGGTGTGTGGCAAGTCTAAAAACTTCTCACCCTTGAATTTTGCAAGTTCTTGCCTCAGTCCTGATAACGTGATGAACCGCAGCCAGAGGTTTCATTAGAGGTAATGTTTTTGTGGAGGTTAGGAAGACATGAAGGCATGTTACAGATGTGACAAAAACAAGATGGAAAGAGAAACACTGAAAAGGAGGGAAATCAGTGATACACCCCAAAAGATCCCTCATCTTGAAACTACATAAAATGGATATAAAGCATATGTACAACAATCACCTCACTGTGTTGTGTTTATCTTGTCACTACATGCACGTGGTTTCAGGTCTATACCTTTGAGATGCAGGTCATCGCAGCCAAGGCTAACTTTGCTGGAGGTTACAGATGTGAGGTTTCATCCAGGGACAAGTTTGACAGCTGTAACTTTGAGTTAGCTGTACACGGTGAGTTGGACCGTTGTCGAAATATTTAAGTTTTTTTACTGTGTCATTTGCTCTTTTGTTCGTGGCGCTCATTAATTTTGTTTCTAACATCATTCCAGTCACTAACACCATTCTGACTTTGCTGCTCTGCATTTTAGAGGCTTGTGTCACTGAGGGTTTTGACATAAGAGCAGCTTTCAGGCGCACGTAAGTTTTACACGACTTTATTACTTCACATAAAGCAAAAAATAACAGTTGGTATTATTAGAATTTGATCATATGCTGATTGATTTGGCTTTTTTTTCCCCATGTTCGTTTCTCATTGAGAGTCTGACTTCTGGCCCGCTGACACATTTCATTTATAGCGTCACATACACATAAAAGTCAACCTGTTTCATTTCCTTACAGGGCTAAAGCAAACTGTTGTGTGTTAGATATTGAAATGTCTCAAACTCAAAATGTCATCTTGGAAACAGGCGTTTCTGATTGCAACATATATTACTAAGCAAACAAAGATTTAAGTATTATTTTGGTATCTGGTATCTATTTAAAATAAATTGATATAAATATGAATTAGGAACTATGAATTTTGATTAAGAGTATATGAAGAATATATTTTTATTTATTTTTTTATACTTTAACTTTAGCCATATAATAAATCTGAGATCTAAAATTATTATTGCTATTATTATTTTTAAGACAGTCATCATGTGATAAAACATGACACCAAATTAAAGTTAAAAATAGCACTGAAATTGTAGTATGCTAATCACTTGTTTACTACACTGTGAATAGGTTTATTCCAGGTCAGATGTATTTCAATCGCGCTTTAGGCTCCATCTAGTGAGCTTCATTCTGCTGTAAATACGGTATAAAAATCTATATAATAATCAGCACAGGGCTGACATATACAAAAGAATTAAATACCATTTAGCAGTTAAAGGGTTGAAGAGGTTTCGCAGTGATTAGTGTCCAGTTGAGTGTCAAAAAGACATGCAGATAAGTTTGTACAGTGACTGATATCAGAGCTGATAAGGACTATTGTTCATGTAAACAATAGTTTGTTGCCAAACTTAATAAGCACTGGGTCATATAATCAGTTCAGTCATTTCATTGGCTCATCAGGAGATTTAAGGGATTAAAGGTACACATAGAATACACAGACACAGTTGCCAAACGTCAGTGGAATAAACTGTGTTTTGTGTAACAAGTAACTGTGCAAATGCTAACCTATCAGGAGTGAAGCCAGTAAGAAGAGAAGTGGACCACAATCAAGGTAGTAAAGGTGCTTGTTGCAACGATGGAAGCTCGTATTCAAACTCTGAGGACTCTGTTGAAGAACAGAGAAACCAGGTCCAGGAGCAGAGACTCTTTCTCTCTCCTGCGGCCTGTTTCTTCTCTGCCTTCACGTCAAACAGAATCTGTGTTTTGGATGGCGCGGCCTCCAGTCTGCTGAATTTTGAGACTGACCGCAGTGAGAAGACCACGTGAGAGCTGAAAAGACTCAAATTCAAAACCCTGAATGTTGTCGATGACTTTATTAGCTGTCATTGTGTTAACCTTTGACTCAGACAGATTTCAATACGGTGAAATTTGGTTCATGAGCTTTTAAGTAACATGCGCTGCTCGCAGCCATCAGCTCTGTGATCTTCTCCTGGGTCTCAATCAAAACAGCAGAGCCAGCTGCACAAACAGCTACCCGGTAGAGTGAGATTTGACGGTGGTTTGATCGTGCTGAAAGTGCAGGATGTGCTAAGACACACAGGCTTTTCAGTTGTCGTGCTCGTCCACAGGGTTGCCACACAGAGGAAGCGCAGATATGGTGTGTTGTAACTTCACCACATAAACCAGAGACTCAGCTTCTAATCCTGCTGTTGGATTAGAGGCAGGAGACAAGCTCACAGTCAAATCTATGCCCTTGTCTTTGTGTTTCATCCAGCTGATTAGAGTCCTGCAGACACTGTGGTCACCATTGTTTTCTTTAACCTTGAGTGTTTTGCATTGTTCTTGCTTGAACGACTGCTGCTGCTCATGACTTTAAGGGAATAGCTTGGCATTTTGGAAAATATACTTCTTTGCCTCCTTTTAGAGAAGAGGACTCATGAAATGGTTCAGACCAAATGGTTGAGGTGCATTTCAAATACTTGCAACATCCCTGGTTTGAACCTGTTCATGTAGAGATCTTTGTTGTACGCCATACCTCTCACTCTCTCAAAAGAAATTCCAATAAAATGAGCTTAATGTCATCACTAATTAAAAGATATTGTAGTTTCTTTTTTTAATCAGCAGGCAGGCTGAGCACTGGCAGGGGAGTCAGAGACAAAGTGAACAAACCTCTATTGTAGCTTACAAGCTGTTAGCAGTGGAACAGAAGAGTATGGACCACATCAGCATTTAACAATGAATTGATTAGTCAATAGAAAGAAAACTGGTCGCCTAATTTTTGTGATTATTCGTCGATTGTTTCAGTCATTTTCAACACAAACATTTTCACACATTTGCTGGTTCCAGCTACTTAAATGTGAGGACTCTCTGCTTTTCTTTGTCATTTATGATTGGAAAGTGAGAATTGTGATGAGCATTTTTTCACAGTGTTTTTTAAATTGTTTTATTTGACAAATATTCAGGAATGTAATTTGCAGATTAATTAGTAGCAACATTTGCAGATATGCTATTTGAAGGTGGCAAATCATCCTCGAAGGAAATAGCATATCATCACAGAAAATGCACACTGTAGCTGCTGTTAGCTAGTTAGCTCAGTTAGCTGTGCAGCTATCAGTCCAGACTGAAAACTCAGGGCACTGTAGAGTATACTATAGTATAGTTGTATACTAATATTCCTACAAATTGCACCTTACATATGCTGCTAGCTAGTCCAGGCTAGCTGTTTCACCCTTTTTTATTATTATTGTTTATGCTAATTCAAGCTAATGGACTCCCAGCTCTGGTTTTATAGTTAACATACAAATATTACAGTGATAGACATAGATTAGTGTACACCCAAAATGTCGAACTGTTCCTTTAAACATGGTAACACCTGTTCTAGCAAAACATCTGCCTGTACATTCATTTTTACACTTTAATTCTTAAGTGCACACATTTCCTTCAGTCTGAGTGACACTGTTTCCTTCTACACTTTGAAGTAAGAGTAAACGGGATTGTTTAAATGCCTAAAAATGTGGATTCATTTTATATAAAACAAACCATGTCTGTGAAGTGTTAACATTTATCTTTTCTTGTGTTTAAAAAATGCATTACCGATGTTGATGTGTTGTTGCTGCTGGCTAATGTTTCTGCAGTAGCACGGATGGAAAAGAAGACTCGGGGGAGCTGGACTTCAGTGCCTTGTTAAAGAAGAGGTGAGCAGCTACAAAATTGTGACAGTAATTTGTTTTTGTAATTTTCCCTTTTTTTGCCACTTTTTATAATCAAACTATGTCTTTCTCATTCTTCCTGGATCATCCTGTGTTTTCAGAGAGTAAGTTTAAAGTTGGAATGGTCGCCTGATAACACTGACCCGCAAGCGAACGAGCCCGAACATTAACTCACAACGCCTGATGATAAGTTAGGGTGGCACTTCGTTTCACCACCGCATCTTTTTGAGTCCACAAAAGTTTCTTTAATACATTTAGCTTCTTTGCCAGTGAAAATACAGTTGAATACAATACAATCATATGTCTTGATTGATCCTGTGATCACTAATATTGCATTTGGTGTTTTTCTGTTTTGAAGGCATTCTCACTCATAATAACAACAACACTTATTTAAGATCAGGCACAGAGTTTCTACTCTTTTCTCTCCCTTTTAAATGTTTCTGATGGTTTCCCTGACATATTATATATGGCCAGCGAGACTTCCTCACAAGCTTTCTTTTGTCTTTCTTTACTCAAAAACACAAGTCACCTTACAAGCACATCAAAAATCACTCCCATGTGTATCACACACCGTTATTAGATACTTTTTGTCCCTTTTGCACAAGAGAATTGGAAACCATTTCAAAACCCTGAACAACGAATGGTGTTCACACATGACTATGACTGATTGGATGTCATCCAGGCCAGTTTGTGCCGGCTTGCATCAAAGATTAACAACTGGTACAACACTAATTTTGTTTTAAAGGCATATCTCTAATATGCTTATTGTGCTGTTGCTTTCGTAATGCTGTGTTTTAACTTGTCTGGTTTGTTTTGCCATATTTGCCTCTTGGGTTCTTCCTCTGAATGAGCAGCAGTTTCTTAAAAAACTCCAATCGGTAAGAAACTGCTGACATGTCGTTTTACTGCAGGAAAACTTTGTTGTGCATGCACCTTAATTGTTCAGCCATGTGGCAAATAGACCTTTTTCATAATTATTTCAAAAATAATTATTAAATATATGAAAATTACTGTTTAATCATTACACCATAAAATGACAATATAAAGAAATTAGGAGTTTTATCTTTTATATCAGAAGTTCAAATTTAGTAATTATGATGGCAATGTTTTTACTTTGACATACTTTAAATAAATTCACAGGTTGATAGCTGAAGTTAGTTTATATGTATATATACATATATATGTATATATATGTATATATATATATATATGTATATATATGTATATATATATACACACATATACATATACATATATACATATATAAATACATATACATGTATATAATGACATACACAAGAGTTATTTTGCACTATGTGTTGATATAATGCACTCCTAAGATTTCTGACATTAGTATACTTCAGTACATATCAAATATTTCAAAATATCAGCAACAAATATGCAAAAAGGCAAACAGGTAAACAAAAGAAAACCTTTAACAGGTGGCAGCTTGATAGGTGAGATGAGCCAGCAGATTCTCTCACCTATGCACACTGTGAGCTGCGGAGTTCATAGCGAGAAGCTGCAGGTACATGGCTGCTCACAGCAGCTCTCAGGTGACTGTCTGGGGGTTGCTGAGGGCACCTACTGGACAGGTGTGGTAAGAACATCAACTAGTGAGAGAGAAGAAGGCCGTCACAAGCTTCAGTTTTTGTTTATGTTCATGAAAAAAAATAAAATAAAAACAACTGAAATATTAACATAGGTGTGTTTATTCATTCATAACTTAGGGATCTGTTGCTAATAAAATGTAAGCACCGTCGTTTTAACAAAGAAATCACATTTATCCCATGATGCTGCTTAAAACTAAGCCAAACAAAAATCATAAATATAACCTTTGTTTAAATTAATAAACGAGATTTACTAACCGTATTTACTCACAAAGGACTGTAAGTAAAAATCAGGTGTATCAAAGCCAAGCATTGATACTGTTTTGACTGTTTTTCGCTCCCCTCTAAATGTTATTGATGGTTCTCCCTGACTTTCTGTGTTCGCCCTCTTTCTCTACTTTTTGGTCATGCAGGAAATGTTTGCACTGTAAACACTTGTTAACAGCTTTATTACACATTGTCAGGAAAATTATAGTCTACATTATCAACCTACTGGCCATTACATACTGTAACAATGTAAACAATGCAGGAGGTGGATTATTCATCAGTTGTTCATTGATTGAGTAATATAATGGTTAACAGTGAATAAAATAAGTAACACAGAGTAGTAAGCTGTTAATAAGATGTGCTGGTATTACTATCCTCGTGTTACAGTCTACATCCTTGCAATCTCTGTGCCAAGAGAATGGTTTTATCATCTTCCTCCGCTTGTTTCTCACGTGTGTCAGAGCCGTGCAGGTGAGCAGCTCCGAGCCCGACGTGGACGTGTGGGACATCCTCAGCGCCGCTCCTGCTTCGGAATATCAGAAGATTGCTTTTCAGTACGGCATCACCGACCTGAGGGGCATGCTCAAGAGACTGAAGAAGATGAAGAAAGAGGAGAAGAAAAGCGAAGGTGTGTGGAGACTTTATAAAAGGCTGATCTAACTCTGAGAAAAGTGCGTACGCCTCGTTGAATATTGTTCGTCTAACTTCCCTGAAACGCAGCTTTTCTCAGGAAGTTGGATCCTGCTTACCAAGTGACAAAGGGACACAAGATCAAACTGGCCATCGAGGTCGCCAATCCAGACGTTGATGTGAAATGGCTGAAGAACGGACAAGAGATTCATCCGACTGGAAGGTTAGAAATGAGCGAGGAGATGGAAACTATTCACATAAGCCCCGCTAGACATGCTGTGCATCATAATGCATTCAACAATCCCTGACTTTTTGTGTCTTCCTGTCTCTTTGACCTCTGCTCTCATCAACACATGGATGAACTCCAAACCTTTTACATCACCAGCAAGTAAGCGTCCAAGAATGGATAAAATTGTTTCCAACTTGTCTTCGAGTTTGTTTTTTTTCTAAAGAATTACACAGATATTGTCACGTATATATTATTAAAAACTTAAATCCCCCAAAATGTTACCTGCCTTCCTCAAGGTACATCTTTGAGAGTGTTGGCAACATGCGCTACCTCACCATCAACCACTGCTCCCTGTCAGATGATGCAGCATACTGCTGTGTGGTGGGAGAGGAGAAATGCACCACTGAGCTCTTTGTTAAAGGTATTCAAAAGGTTTAAAAGGAGAGAAAAAAACCATTTGGAAGATTAAAAGTTGCAGCTCGTTGCCTCATGCTTTCATCTTCTCTCTTCTAGAGCCTCCCATCCAGATTGTGAAGAATCTGGAAGATCAGATGGTGATGAAGGGTGAGCGGGTGGAGTTAGAGTGCGAAGTCTCGGAGGAAGGAGCCAATGTTAAATGGTTAGATATTCTTCTTTTGTACTCACAAATCACCTGTGTGTTAGGAGTTACATTGTCATGCTATATGTTGCAGCTTTACATCTATTTAGGTTGAATTTTCTATTTCTCTTATGTCACAACACTGTGCTTATGCTCTGGTACGGTTTACTCACAAAAAGCTCTTGGTTAGGGTTAGAAAAAACATCATGGTTCAGCTTTAAAGATGTGTTTTGGTCACCATGATCACGGCTGGGGATTGAATGACTTCCAGAGAAAGAGGGGCAGTTTTGGTTGCCACTAAAACTTTCGAAAACGTGTGCAGGTCTCCTCAAAAAAACATGTGGTTTTCTGGCCACGGAAACAGCTGTAAATGTCCCCTGGTGTCCCTGAAGGTATCCAGTGGTGTGACACGAACTGCCTCGTTGGCTTGTAGTATCACCAGGACCATCCTGTCCGCCTCCTATTGAGAAAGGTGTCTAACGATCATGATGTAAACGAGATATGCCACGTTTGGTACAACCACGAATGTATCTGTGCTCTGTAGACATCATATCCAGCACTGTGTAAACCTAAAAATATTAAGCATCACTTACAGATAACCCTACAAAGAACTAATACCCATTAAGGTTCCGTTGATGAGTTTTTTGTAAATTACTAAGATATAAAACCAATGAGCAGATGTTGCCGTGCTAACTGTCGTTCTTTAAGTTACTCTCACACAGTGTCCATTGCTCGCACACCCAGCAGGTGGCATTTGAGTTTGTCATGTCCTCAGGCAGAGAACTGACAGAATGAATTATAGCTACAAGTCGTAAATTATCACCTCCACAAAAAGGTCCCATCAGCATTTAAATATGTCCCATGTAACCTTTGTCTCAAGGAGAAAGTTGCTGCCAATGCGTTTGGGCTTGAGTCCCAAATAACGTTCTTGGAAACGAGGCCAAAGATCAACATGCGGGGTGAAAAAGTCAAATGATTAATGGTAAACAGAGATAAATTTAACGTTACAGAAGGTGAGTCATTGAGTTTGTCTGCTTTAGATCGTGACACTTCGTGATCTAAAGTAGACGATCTCAACTCAGACTGTTGCACATACATCTGGTGTAGTTACCATCAAAGGTCTATCAAATGTACCACCTCTCCATGTTAACATCGTGTTTCTTGTCTGACCTTTATTATGTCATCACAACACCTACACATGGATGGCCTGTCTGTGTTGTAAAAACAAGTCGTATACAACACGGACGAGAGATCATAAAATGATGTTGAAAGCTCCAAAAATAGGACCTCTGAGCTTAGATCAATTCATCATACGGTGTCATGAGTAAACCTCAGCTCTTTGTTGGTAGCTCTCCCGAAGTCTGTTGGGGCTGTGGGCAATACGTGGCTTACAACTGAATACTTAACATTAATTAAGCTAAATTACATGTCACTGAATTATTACATTTTACACAAGAAAGCTAAGTAGATGATCATGAGATAAGAAATATATTTTAATCATTCACGCTCTGAATCAATGAGAAACTTTTAGTGCAGAGCTTGTTTCTCTAGTAAATATGGTATTAAACAGTATTAAAAATAAGACGCATTTTTCTTTCGCTTTCTTAAAAAACAAATGCACTTGCTAACATGATCAAGATTTTGGCCCCAGTATCAACAATAAATGAAAGTGTCTTGTACTTGTCCCTTGTAACCCCCTGTAAACCCCTGATCTAACAAATGTTTACTAGCTCTTAAAGACCTGCCCTTGAGAAATAATTCTAATAGTAACTTCACTTTTAATCACGACTGTTTTCTTCACTGTGTGAATTTTACGTACAGGGAGAAAGACGGCGTTGAACTGACAAGAGACGAGTCTTTCAAGTATCGCTTTAAGAAAGACGGCTGCAAACACGTCCTGATCATCAACGAGGCCACCAAGGAAGACTGCGGCCACTACAAGGTTAAAACAAACGGCGGCGAGTCGGTGGCTGAACTCCTGGTGCAGGGTGAGTGTCAGTACAGTATGAAACACTTTTGTCAGCGATGAACGCTCCAAGTGCACATTCTCATACCCTCCGAGTAGTCGTGTGGCCTTGCCACTCCTGGCATGCTGTCTATGTTTGGGATATCGTGTCTCTTGCCATTGCCAACGTCACTCTGCCAAGGTTACCGCGGCGTCGCAAGTCCACATGCCAGCTAAAGTTAGAAGACGTAGACCATATTTCTCCTGAAGGGCACAGGTCTGCACAAGGGACCCAGTTTGTCTCCCTGCTCTTTGTTTCACCTGTCTTTATTGTTTGTGTTGTTGTATACTTGTCGTGTGGAGTTAATGTTTCTCTTTCACACTTTTTCATTCAACGGCTGCCATGTTATCACGTGTAACCAGAACCAAAATACAACCCGAGATTTCTGTAATTTATAACAAAAAAAATACTATCCACTGAACTGCTGAGTTTTCAAGAAACTGTAGGAGCTCCCTCATCTGTCTTTTGCTTCAGTATTTTAGGGGGTTAGGGTTAAATCTCAGAATGAATAGGTAGTGGTTTGAAATTGTATTTATTTATGACATAATAGATTTTTCTCCCATTCAAGACACAACAGCCTGAAGATGCTGATGAAATATCTACACTTGGCCCCTCAGAAATCTGATTCTTTTTCATTGTCGGTTACTGTCTGTGAGCACACAACAAGCTGCTATAGTAGGCTCGTTACATTTGTTGTCATGGAAAGGCCGAAACTTTAATGGGCCAACTCTTCATCCCCATCCTCTCCTCCATTTCTCGCAAGCAGTTGAGAGTCAATCCCAGACCTAAGTGCTGTCCACACCAAGAACGTCCACTGTGATAACTATATTCTCAATCGTTTTAAAAATTGCTTACACTCAGGTGGATTGCAGAGTCCAGCTCTGACAGTGTGGAACGATATATTTGAGGATTGCTTCAAGAGTGATTTATTGAACGATATAAGCACTGACACCCAATCAAAACCCATCTGAATTTACAGGGCCATGAATTAGCTTGATTTTGGGGGCATTTTCCAACACAGTAATGTTGCAGGAGTGTTTATAATAATGCTTTATAGCTGTAGCAGAACTCTTTTATGAACGCTAATTGATAGCATTTAAGAGACACTTTTTAAATGGTCTACTCTTGTGACACAAGTCAACAATGGTTGTAGTAATAGTTCTGGCAGTGGACGACCCTTTACTCTTGCCGAGAAACTTGCTTTAAACTACTTGCCATTTCACCCCCTCAATATTTTTTCTATTCAACAGTTCTCATAGCTACTTCTTACTCTAGGTGTGTGGCCTTTAGAAAGCCCTGACCTCATCTGCTAACGCTGTTATTGGCTGAGACAACAGCTGCCCAATGATTGATGCTCAGAAATGTCACAAACACACCAAAATAAGAAGAAAACAACGAAATAAAGGTTGAGGATTGCAGAGAAATGCAATGCCATGCACACCTAATGGGTCATAACCTTGTTCTGATTAAGAGAGAGTGCATGTTGGGTTTTTTTAGAACATCCTGCAAAGTGTACTTTTTAATATTATGTTTTTTGAAATATATTTGAGATATGAAATGTTTTGCAGCTGAAGGTTTGAGATAAATATGCTTAGAAGTCTCAATCTTAATCCACAGATGATCTTAAAATGATGGATGGGGACGGTTCAAACTCATCCACACATGGACATGGGCGGAATACAAACTCCAGCGAGTTACAGCCTATTTATTTTATTTACCACCCAATAACCATTTCATTTTAGTACCATTATTCCATGTAGTAAAACTATTTATTAAGAGTAGAAAAAAAAAGAAGTTGAAATCATCACATGACAGCCATCGATGTTTGGACACAGTTTGACTTTTGTGTTTCCTTGTAGAAGCTATAATTTAGTCCTGGCTACATACTGAATGAATATACTTTTGCATATATATTCATGTGTATGTGTGACATCCTTGTGTGTGTGTGTGTGTGTGTATGTGTGGGTGTGTGTCCCAGTGGTTGTTCTGTGTAGATTTAAACCCAACTATTGTTCCAGCTCTGAGTCTAGTTGAGTTTATCTAGGCCGTTAGTCGAGCCTGCCAAGAATCACCAGCTGCCATCATGTAGCAGGGATCAACACCTCGGTCCACAGCAGAACTCCCATTATAATGCCATTCTCACCTTATTTGCCCTCCCTGGCAGCTAGCTTACGTGAAACTCCTGTAACCTTTACCAAGAGCGTGGTGTGAGCTATCTCACACAGATAACACTTTCTTTGGGATAACTTTAAAGACTCCCAACTACATTAGTTCTTGTGATATACAGTAATAGCCTGAAGCTCCAGCATCTGGTCTTCATATCCGTCTACTTTATTTTCTACCATAAACCCAATTAGCTATCCCCTCTTGTGTCTGTTGCTAAGAGACAATGCACAAAGGCTGCACACAGATAATGAACACCTCACGCTCAAACATGTTATTACCATATTGCCCTCACATACAATAGCTGCATCTAATTTTTTTGATTTCATTACCCCCCGCATATCATCTACTTATTGCATCTTATTCCGCCATCTCATCCAGTAGCACCTCCTCCGAAGTCTGCAGGCCTCCAGAGTTTTCATTATCTGCACTCTGAGCCTTGTTTTTCTGCCCGTGTAGAGAAAGAGCTGGAGGTCTACCAGAGCATCGCAGACCTCACAGTGAAGGCGAAGGATCAGGCGGTTTTCAAGTGCGAGGTGTCGGATGAGAACGTGAGGGGGACCTGGTACAAGAACGGCGTAGAAGTCAAGTCTGACACCAGAATAAATATCACACATATTGGCAGGTGAGGACACTTAAATGTTTTTAAAATGACTAGATCCGTGTTAGTTACACCATCCCAACATGTTCCAACAATGTTTAAACCCAGACAAATCTGCAAGTTTACTCAAGATAACATTGCTTTTCATTGATTTGTCTGTTGATATGACTCCCGGGAGAGAGTCAGAGAGTCAGGAAGCTTAACTGAATCAAACAAAAACAAAAAAAAAAACTCTTCTGTGAACATTTGTGCAAGTTCAACGGTGAGATCATTTGTTTTTATTCGCCCCAACAGCCAGATTACTTCACTGTGTATTAGCTGTAACCTTGCAAGCACCAGCACGCATCAATTGTGTGTTTCTGTCATAGATGTAGTGGAGTTTGTGAGTGAGAAAAAAGTGTTAAATGCTCAAAAAGATCCAATTGAATCCAAATTATGCTGCTACATTTATGAAGTAAAGTGCATTTTCACTCTCCAAATGAACATCCCGCAATGCGGATCGCTGCTGCAGTCAGGTTGATAAATGGGAATGAAGATAGATCCACCTCCCAAAAGTTAACAAAGTAATCTCTGAGCTCTCCTGCTGTTGGTTATGAATCAATCTGGATCAGAGCAGAATCAGATGTGACTCCGGATGCCCGACTCTCTCTTCCAGAGCTAGCTGGCTCTGAGCAGCTGTAGCTGCTATGCCCCCCACCCACCCTGCTCCGCCCTCCCCACACAACACTCTGCAAACAACTTTTGTTTTCATTTGATAGCAAGCCCCCAGACATATCTTGCATTTAAATATGCTTCATAATAATGACACCATAATATAAACTTATGCAAATCTCTTTTTCTAGGATCCACAAGTTGACGATTGATGAAGTCAAACCAGAGGATGAGGGAGACTACACTTTTGTGCCAGATGGTCACGCTTTCAACCTTTCCGCTAAACTCAATTTCTTGGGTAATACTAATGCTTTTACTTTATATGCTTCATTAACATAATTTATGGCTTCACAAGTTAATCTCCACTTAAATAAAGTCTCACTTTCTTGTTTACCTGTTTTTCTAGAGGTGAAGATCGATTACGTGCCACGCCAAGGTACCATAAACTTACCTTTTTGAAGCAAAGACTACTTGAAATACAAGGTTCTGCTCATTGAAACCGTTTCTCTCACCTTCTAAGATCCGCCTAAGATCCACCTGGATTGTATGGGCCGCACTGCTGAGTCAACCATTGTGGTTGTGGCTGGCAACAAACTGCGTCTGGATGTGCCCATCACTGGAGACCCTGCTCCCACAGTGATCTGGACCAAAGGAGAGAAGGTAAAACAGACAAATAGATTGTTGTTACTATTCAGCATCATATCCACTGTCACCGAGAAAGAAGTAGGTAAGGACTGTAATCTGAGGCTCACTCACTATCAAAAGATCCCTGAATGCTGTAAAATTAAGAAAAATGTTGCACGGTAAAATAATACAAGCCAAGGAGATAACCTTCTTATCATCCAACCTTTTTGAGTCTGAAAAATAAGGTGAGCTTTGTAAGCACACTGATGTCTGATAACTAATACATTTAGCCGGGACACAGGGATGTTTTAACCGAGCTGAGTAAGTACAATCCCGCTGACAGCTTACAGCCTAATGCAATGATGCCCAGCAGCAAGCTGATCCTTGAGTCGAGGCGACAGAGAGGTCACATGGCCTCTCTGTCCTCTTTTGCTTTTACCGCTTTGCTCTGCTCAAATGTAGGCTAGTTCTGTAAAACCCAGTGATGGAGAGGAGACAGAAGGGCCGACATCATCTTGGACCATGAAGGATGGGGAAGTAAGTGTGCATGTCCCGTACAAATACGTGCCCGTTTCAAGTATTCTGACTCCGAAATACAAGTCACTATGTTGACAGTATTGTTTTTCAATACATTTACCACCTTTGTGTTCAGGACGCTAAAGAAAAGCTACGGAAGCCAAAAACAGCCTTGCTTGCAATTCATTTTTTATGGCGTTATCTCGAGATAACAAGATAATCAGCTGAGAAAACAAAAGGTTAATTCCTTTTATATTTATCATGTTTATCAGTGATCAGGATTGCAATGCCAGCATGCATAGATCGTGTCTCAACAACTGTGGTAGCTAATTTAAGCTGAAATTGTCAGATCAAGGAGTACTCATTACTGATGGTAGCTCACCTTTGCCCCCTTTGTACAAAAGGCTCAATCCTGAACCAAAGCACTGGGTTCGATTCCAATCCATGCCCCTTGCTCCTCGTTGTCCGCTCTTTCTTCCCACCATCTTCAGCTCTTCCATCCAATGAAGGTACAAAATGACCTCTGAAAAATTACAAAACAGTTAACAGCCAACGTTTTATTGTATCATATTGTAGTGTAGCATATCGTATCAGATTGTACCGGATCGTATCACAGTTGATCAGATCAGCTTTGTATAGGTGTGTATTCTATCCTATAGCCTCGTATGGTATAGTATTGTATGGTGTGGTATTGCATCGTATCATATCGTATCGTATCGTATCGTATCGTATCGTACCGTATGGCATGGTATTGTATCGTTTCGTTACATATCACCACATTACTGCATTAAAAAATAATTGTAAGCGTTCTTGGCTTCCTTAGGAGTCTAAATACATTCCAGCGGATGGAAACTTGCTTTTGTGTTACAGTTTGGGTTTCCAAAAGAGAATGTTAGCAGCCGCAAAAACACAAAAGAATGAAATGAATGTATGTGTTTTGCTTACATGGCTTAGTTTTACAAAGAACTAAGAGCGAAGTAAAACAACTGCATGAGATGTTACTCAGTACTACACAATAAGGTAAGTGCACGTTTTACATCTTCCTACAGGCAGACACAGGTCAGAGGATACTGGCAGTAAGTATATTTTTGTGTGACAATTGAAATAATCTTTGGATCACATTCTCATATATATAATTGCATAATCAAGTAAAGTCAGATGAGAAATATTCTGGAGCTTTTCTACAGTGGAGAAAAGGTCCACCTTCCCTGACTGTCATACTCAATAAAAGATGCTTTTGTAGTCAGTAAGTAATCCTTGAGTTAAGATTGTTTTTGTCAAAACACTGGAGGGTTTTTTTTCCTTAAATGGTGACGGTTTTTCTTGAAGTCATTTTAGTTAATGTTAATAGGATCAAAATATAACCATGACCATCTTTTCAAACTGCATGAAATCAGGAGACAGCTGCCTTGGTTTCATCTCACATGGCACTGGTCCTGCATCTGCATGCTGACATCTAAAGATGGGTGTTCAAATCGACATGTGTTGTTCGCTTTGAACAGCATGACTTTCCCAAATACTTGAAGACGCTTTGTGCTCATCATCTCTCCAGAGTGTGGGGTGATTTTGAAATGCCTCTGCTACATCTGCAGTGCAACAAAACGATCACTTTCGAGTGAGAGGACCAAAGGGTACTCCGCTCAGGCAACAATCTGCTCTGGCTCTCGTTGCCTAGGTCGTCACAGAGGGAGACGGTCGGGTCCACGTTGAAACCACCAAAGGACACTGTGTCTTCACCATCGAGGGGGCCGAGAGGCAGGACGAGGGAGTCTACTCTGTGGTGGTTCGAAACCCTGCAGGGGAGGACACTGCAGATATCAACGTCAAAGTTGTTGGTAAGACAGAGAGCAGTCAGTTGTCATTATCATCGGTGTGTAGACGCAAGCATTAATTACCACACAAACAATCAAAGCAGTAGAATCAGGTCATGTAGCTACAAATATTTGATATCAAATGGATTTTCCTCAGACGTGCCTGATCCTCCCCTGGCTGTCCGAGTCGTCAGCGTGGGAGAGGAGTCCTGCATCGTTCAGTGGGATCCCCCTCTGTTTGATGGGGGACAGCCAATCATTGGTAAAAAAAAAACCTAAAACTGAAGAAAGTATATTGTATGCTTAATATGTGTATTAAAATGCAATGCAACAACCTCATTTTCTTCCATTTTAACTCTAAGGCTATGTGCTGGAGAGGAAGAAGAAGAAGAGCTACAGGTGGATGAGGCTGAACTTTGACCCTTACCCTGAAACAACCTATGAAGCCAAGCGGATGATTGAAGGAGTGGCGTACGAGATGCGCGTGTACGCTGTCAACGGCATCGGCATGTCTCGTCACAGTCTTTCCTCGCATCCTTTCGTGCCCGTCGGTGAGTCTTTTTACCAACAGGTTTAAACCGGCACCTATCCAACTTGTTGAATTCAATTTAATCATAATCAGGCATATGCTCCACTGCATGTTCATATAAATGGTTGATGTGATGGAGTTGGCATGTCTGTATTTTACAGCCCTGGGGTCATGTCAGGCCTGGTTTGGGAGGTTTAAAGTTTCACTCAGGTCCTGAGGGCCTGGTTGACTTGTGGTCATGACAGAAGAGGGTCACGTCTGCTCTGTGTGCGTTGTAATCCAAGAAGTCTGTGGGACAAAAATACTGGTTGCACATATATGATCCACAGGTCATTTCTGTGTAACGTAAATCACAGGGGTTAGTGTGTGTGTGTGTGTGTGTGTGTGTGTGTGTGTGTGCATGGTCGTTTGATTATGACGTGGAACAGACAGATTGTTGTATGCCGGGTGACGAGGAAACAACACACCACAGTTATAACATGCTAGTTTGGTAGTTAAAGACCTGTGTCTGTGGCTCAGACTGGTAGATCAATCCTCGTCGTCCGGCGGTTTGTTGAAGTGTCCTTGAGCAAGTTACTGAACAACTATTCAAAGTTCTCAGAGATTTTTGATTTCTTTCAAAGATTTTGAGTGAAAATAAGGACCCTGAAAGGCTTTTTGCAAATAGACATAAGTAGTCATGGGTCACTGAAAGTGCTTGAATTGATATGTTTTGCACATGAATAGAAATTGAAGTTCCTTGGACATTGCTGTTTGTTTATTTTTATTTTGTATTATGTCCCACAGTGCAAAAACATCTAAAAGAATTCAACTCAGCGTCTTCGTCGAGCATTTAAAACATCCAGAATGAAACCTTCCGTGACATTCACTATTGACAGGGTTCAGTATGAGGTGAAGACAAGAAAATACGTAATAAAAAAATAGGACATATGTAGTTGGAGTTGAAGAAGAAATCGATAATTAAGTTTTTTAAAGCTTGAATTTTGAGCACTGTAAGGGCGTCACTTGAATGTCAATGGTGACGATTAAAAAGGTGCATAAAGTGGAAAGTAAGTAGGCTACATTCCACTGCCTGCATGTGTCTCTCCCACAGTTGTGTCATTGCTTCACGAGCCACCTGCCTCCAGAGTGTGCAGCGGTCACGTTCGTGCATGACAGAATGGAGTCACATGATGCATGTTACAGATAGCAAGCGAGAAAAGGGGGCTATAACCGTAATAAACCTTGATCGACTCACTGTGTTAGTCACTTGAATTTGAAAGCATTGGGCTTGGTGACTGCACACTTCAACTTTAAAAACATTATATAAATGCAGTGCATGCAGTACAAAGAATCTTTCCTCTATAACATAGTATTCATAGAACTGCATCCATGTAAAGTCTGCAGCCCAGAAAAATAACCCATATCACATGACCACTTACAAATTATTTGACTGATAGTGACCAATTTCTAATGAAACTAATTAATAAAAACTTATAGGGTGTCCCCCCATAATAAAAAGTATTTATTAAAGTATAGTCATTTTGTAGAATGTATTAAGTCCCCCAGGGGAATAAGAAGTGTCGATCTAATTTTCTTTTCATTATTTTTCTGGTGTTTGGCCTGTTCTATATTGTTTGGGCGCTATTTTAATGAGTGTATTTTTGTGGTTGAAATGTGAATAAAGACCCCAGGAAGACTAGCAACCAGTCAGTGGAAGCTAAAGGGGTTTCATGACAGATTAACGTAGTCGTAATCCAGAAGTCTGCAGCCAGTCCAGTAAGTTGTACTACTTCATCAGCCTGATGCAGCGGCTCAGGTTTGGATTGCCTCTAAGTCCATCATTCATTTTTTTTTAAAACTACCATCTCATTCTCCACTTGTTGATTTAAGAGGGAACATCATGGTATCCAGAGGGCCAATCGTTCGTAAGACAGCTGATTAGGAAACTATCCACGGCATCCCTCTCTATAAATAATGGCTTGGAAGCACTGGGCTCCGCTGGGACCAGCTGCTTAACACAGAGGAGTTCAAGCTACTGTGGAGGAGGCTGCTCCAAAGGAACCACTGTTGTCACCACAGCAAAGACAATAGCAAAGACAGACTGTATGTGTGCGTGAGAGAGAATGACAGCATAGGCTGAGCGAGGCATTTTGTAGAAGAGGCGGACAATCAGCTTCAATCAGCAGCAGGACTGCATAAGACTGAGACAGGATGACGAAGCCTAAACTCCCAAAAACAGCTGAGAAGAAGCCGGTGGAGGAAGAGAAGCTAGTAGAACCGGCACAAGAGACCCCGGCTGATGCTCCAGTGGAGGCACCGGCAGAGGTGGAGGTGGAAGCCAGCAAGCCTGAGACAGAGACGCCTCCACCTCCTGTGGCAGAGCCGGAACCAGAAGCCGGTAATGAAGCAGCAGCAGCAGCAGCAGCAGCAGACGCCCCTGCAGACGCAGCTCCCAGCGGGGAAGAGGGAGCTCCAGCCGAGAATGAGACACCACCAGCAGAGGGTGTCCCCCCAACAGAAAGTGATCCCCCCGCAGAGACGACCCCTGCAGAGCCTGTTCCTGCAGCTGAGCCAGAGCCAGAGCCTGAACCTGTTGGCAGTAGGCAATTATTTCTTTTTAAATGAAATAGAAATTAAGCTCAATTTTGTTTTCATGTTAATGACAAAGGGGAAATTGCCAAGCTGTCTGAATATTCCACCCTTTTGTTTTTCTGCCATGTACATGCTTGACAGGGTTGAGCATGGTGGATGATGTTACAAGTAAAAGAAATCTCTGCTTGAGAACACCTGAACGAGATCTTTGCCAGTCACCTATCTGTCTAGGCTACCCTGAGCTACTTTTTGAAACAAACCCTCCCGCAGTGACACACAAGTAAATCCCTTGACCTCTGACACGCGTTCCCATCATTTGCTTCCACTGTATACATAGCCTGTGTCGTCTGACAAGGAGTCCTGACCTTTGTGACGACGGGGCCGCATCAACTACATTCAGCACTCTCTCAGTGTGTCCTCATGTTGTCAACAAGTTGGTGCAGCAACACAAAAATACACGGCTGGGTAAATATGGCCTGAGAATGAAAATGTGCGTAGCCCGGCCGGTGACATCTGAGAAAGAAAATGATTGCATGGCCACAATTCAACAAGGCGTGGCAGGTGATATTGCCTTAATACTAATAATGAATAGGGCACATTGCTCTCTCATGAAACCTGCTTGTGACGAAAGTGATATTTAACACCAAAGTTGCACACTGATATGCAAGACAAACACAAGAACTAAAACCAAAGCTCATGTTACGAATGAAAACTGTAAGCAGTAGAGGAGTCTTCCAGTTTTGATAATGAGTCTATTTATTTTGTTGATACTATTTTGTCTTCCCCTCATTATTTTAATCGAAAAAGAATAATATTAAACAAACATAATTAACATCAGTGTCAGAGCGGCTGGTATGTTCTTATCGGCAGAAAACAGCTTTTTACGTGTTGATACAGTCCAATCCCGAGATGAATTATACATTTATAATGTCGGATAACAAAGTTTTCATTTTATACACAATAAACAGCATCGCTTCTGTTACTGTAATCTATTCATATGTGAGAGTTTACATTTACACGCTTCTTAAGGTTCAGTTTTCAATTTTATGTTGTGACAAAGACTGTGCTTATGGTCTAGTTAGGTTTAGGCATGAAAAACACTCGGTTAGGTTCAGGAAAAGATCACGTTTTGGCCACAACATGGCTGGAAATATTTCCGTCTTTGAGCGGTGGTTTCTGACTTGGGAGCCAGTTTTCCCAAATTTACCGAGACCACCTTCACCACCTGTCAGCTCGTGGTCATGTGAACGTAAAATGGGACATATTGTAGATATGTGAATTGGACATTGGACAAATCTAAATGCATCCGAGGTATTCAGAAACTTATAATCCCAAAAATTCTATTCTCACGACTGAGCTGTTTAAGCCAAGCTGCACGGATTGCTCTCAACGATTAAAACACGAATGTGTGAATCCACTTGTTGGCGGAGGGTTATTGCTCTAGATGTGCTTTGACATTTGCCTCAAAATGAAAACTGAGCACTTTTTAGGCAAAGGGCCCCAGGCCTGGAGTTGAACCTGGGGCCGCTGCAGTGAGGACAAAGCCTCTGCTCTACCAACTGAGCTAAATGGCGCCCCCATCATTTGCTTTTTTGCTCGGAAAAAAAAAGGCCTTCCAGTCTCGGTTGTTTGATTTTGGCACGTCCACGGTGAGAGCAGTGCGTGGGAAGTAGCTGATGAACCAAAGTCTTCTAATGTGCACTCAAATCATGTCACTTCATCCCTGCGGGACAGAAGGTACAGCAGGCACTTAGACTTCAGCCCAGCTGTGAACTGCAGGTCAGTCAGACGGCTCATCTTTCCCGGGATGACATAAGCCGGCTTACTACGGGCTAATAGGCTGTTTTGATAACTGATAACACAAACATTTGATATCGCCGGGATCAAGCAGCCTGTTGTTAGATTGCATGCAGTAATACTCATTTACGTCACTCTTAATAGATTCATTTATTTTGTGGGCGGGCCCGCAGGATGTCTGTGATTGTGTGTAGTGCTGTTTGTTGAATGACTGTGTGTCTTCTCTATTTCCTCTGCTGTTCGCATTAAGAGCTCTCATTCTTTACTCAATGATGGTTCATAAAGATACTGTGTGTGTGTGAAACGAGATGTTCGCTGTCGAAATGCTTTGTGAGGGTGTTTTTCCTTCTTATGTTGCATAATGACTCAGGTTCATCCACTTATCCGTGATTTAATTCAGAATTGATTTGATTAATGCTCTAACTGACTAACGGCCACTTTATCTGCCCTCTGCTTCACTCTCAGCCCCGACAAGTGAGCCCATCGGACTGTCCGTGGACGACATCAGCGACACTTCCATCTCGCTGAAGTGGCGTCGGCCTGAGAGGATTGGCTCGGCAGAGCTCGAGGGTTACGGGGTCGAGTACTGCAAGGAGGGCAGTAAGTGCCGGAGCCTCTCGCCTGCATGCTTTTGATTAGGAAGGTTTTTAATAGCGTGCGTCGTCAAAGCTTACACAGCCCACACAGGACAGTACAGTTACCAAAAACTACTGTCAGCTGGGAACAGGATGAGAAAAGTCTCTACCCGGGAAGATGAGTTAGGAGATAATGGACACGTCACCTGTTGCATAATGTCACACCCATCGTTCTTACTCTCAGAAACCCAATGAGGCAATGTAAGTACATTTACTCAAGAACTCTACTTCAGTACAATTTTGAGGCTTTTGTAGTTCACTGGTGTTTTTCCTTTTTCTGCTACTCCATACTTCCACTCCACTACAGACTGAAGACCATTATAGTACATTTTACACAATACATTCCTTTGATAAGTTTAGTTACGAGTTACTTTGCAGATTTCAGGCTGCATCGGAGCCAAAGTAGCACATTTTGAAATTAATTGACTTTATTGGCAGTCAGAAAAATGCTGGATATCACATTCAATAATGAGCCAAGCAGGTTCCCGTTTGCCAAAGTAATGATATAACATGACATCTTTACTTACTTACTTACTTACTTACTCATCTTACTTTTGCTCAAGTATGACTATCGGGTACGTTTCAAACCACTACAGTTGTCAAAACAGGCACAAATACCAAAAATTTCAGTGCATTAACCTGCAAACGTATGTATTTATTCCCTGTATGTGACCTATGTGTGATGATTTAAACCAGTTTTGTTGCCCCAATTTGAAAGATTTAGTTTGAGCAGGACTGTACAGCCCTGAGTCATTTTAAACAGGCAGAACTGTGGAAACCATCTTTGACTGATCGGGTTCTGACATCCACATGACTGCTAGCTTTTCCCAGCTGAGTTGTAACGACATGATCAATGCTATTCATGCCAGCCGTCAGTGGTTTTAATGTTGTGGCTGATAGGTATCTCTGCCACACCTATAACAAAAAAAAACACACCATGATTTATTTACAGTGTTTTGATTGTCAAGTGTTAATCAGTGTTGTTCAAGTGCTACGGGTTGTAAGCAACAGGCACGAAGGAACATGTAAACGAAAGCTGATGCACAGAAAAGGCGTTTCACAATTTGTCTAAATCCCCAAAGGCTACCAGCCATCAACAGCCGGGGTTAAAATAGATTACAGATAAAAGTTTATTGTTTTCGCGCTTCTTTCAACACGTCAGTTTAGATGAAAGCCCGAGCGGTACCTCCTGTAATGGCTCGTGCTGTAGGGCTGCCTCCAGGCCGCCAGCATTATAATTATGTGACTAAATTGGCCGTGACTGGAATTCTCTCTTAGATGTCTTAACTTGTAGTTACATTTTAATTTTATTTGGTGTCATCAACTGTTGTTTCTCTCCCACATACACTCCAAACATCTGGTGATAATCGACTCCTTTTAATGCGTTGTGTGTGCTCCGGGTTGCAGCGGACGAGTGGTTGCCAGCCATCGAGGGTCTGACTGACAGGACGGCGCTGACCGTCAGGGGTCTCACCACCGGAGACAAGCTGCAGTTCCGTGTGCGAGCCCACAACATGGCGGGACCCAGCGCTCCCGCCACCCTGGCTCAACCCGTCACCATCAGAGAGATAATGCGTCAGTGCTTTTTCGATCCGACCCACACACCGACCTCGGCCCTAATGAGACACGATAACCAATCTTTTTCAGTGCTCGCATGACTCTGACTTTTCTGTTTTTCCTTTCCTCGCAGAGCGACCTAAAATCTGGCTCCCCAGGAATCTCCGCCAGACTCTCATCAGGAAAGTGGGAGACACTGTCAACATTGTGATCCCATTCCAGGTGCAGTGCACATCGGGCTAAATCGATCAGACACCTTCTTGAGTTCATCATTGAAACACCAAGACACTGTACTTCCTGCAGCACAAACACCGCATTTAAAGCCTTTACACACCTGGGATGAGACAAATAAACAATACAAATCTGCAAAATAACTGAATGTGTTGCTTCAAAACTATCGACAGCGACAACAACAGGAATAGTAAGGCCCCACTTTGTGATTTTACAGCATGGTTCAGCTACCAGCAGGGCAGGGAGTGGTAGAAAAACAGTGCCCAGAGCACAGGGCCCCAGGGATCTGTGGGGTCTCAGTGCAGCATTAAATGGTTCACTGAAAGGCAGAGAGAGGTCACATGGTTCATCTGAGCTGACTGACCCGGGTCGGTCCCTGTTCATGTATTAATACGTCGAAACACCAGCTAAGCACAAACTCACCCAAGTTCTGTGAGGTAAAAATACTGCTCTTATCAAAGCAGTCTGGTGGATTTGAGGAAAGCTCTGACGGAAACAACAATGACAGTTCCCCTTTGGTGAATCAGGAGCAATCGAGATCGCTCATGTCACATTGTTTTTATGATTTCTATGTCCTTTGTCATATAACACAGGGTGTTCGCTATTCTCATGAGTTGTGACCTCACGTCCTTATTATCATTATCATTATTATAGTGATTCGTACCAAACGTCTCTAGCATGTAAAGGCCTTTAAACATGAATCAATGCACAAAGATAACACACAGATGTAGTTGAAGACAGTTTATCAGCAGACATTGTTCGCCATTTTTTTAAAGTGTGATTTATAATCGGACGCGCGCTGTTTTGAACTGAAACCCTTCTGTCGTTTGTCTTGCGCGGTCATGCAGGGTAAGCCGAGGCCACAGGTGACATGGAGCAAAGAGGGGGAGCCTCTGAAGCCCCCATTCGCCAGCGTGAGGAACAGCGAGGTGGACACCATCCTCTTCATCCGCAAGACAGACAGAGAGCACTCGGGGAAGTATGACCTCCGGGTGCAGATCGAGAACGTTGAAGACGCAGCATCTGTCATGCTGCAGGTGGTCGGTAAGCGGGACTGAACGCATGGAGAGCTGGCTGTCGGTATAAACGATACAATCTCAAGCCATCATGTCAGTAATATCTCACCATAGTGTTTCTGCCAGCAGACAGTTAAAGGTGCACCATGTAGTTTTGAAAGATGTTCATATGTGGATTTTTTTTATGCCTCAACAAACTAAATAAAAATGAAAAAGTATTTTTAGTATGAATTTTGTTTATATGTGGCCGCCCTTTTAGCTTCAAACTGTGTTCTGGGGAGCTCATTTTCCTCAGAGAACAGCATGTTTATTCAGTTATAGAATAAATAAGTCTGAGTTTGTATTATTGCCTCATTAATATTGTAAATGTTACATTTCTGAATTTGAATTTCTTCTCTAAAAGTACACAGTGCCCCTTTAATGCTGTGTTTCCTCTGTAGATCTCCCAGGACCGCCTCAGGCTCTGAAGATCATGGATGTATGGGGCTTCAACGTGGCACTCGAGTGGAAGCCGCCTAAGGACAACGGTAACTGTGAAATAAGTGGCTACACCATCCAGAAAGCTGACAAGAAGACCATGGTGAGACTCCGCACAGTTCTGGCCTCGCAACAGAATTGTTTTTATATTACATTCCAAAGAAGCCGAATGTTGATTAAATCATTTTAGAACGATAAGCCAGACGTAAACCTTCTAACAATGTATGTTCATGTGACATTAGAGGTCTGAGTGGGAATTAAAAACTGCCTGAACCTTATGAAGATGTGTTACATTTAAAAAAAAATAAAAAATACACATCCACATTGGACCAGAAGACAATCAGACTCGTTCTCAGTGACTTCACTGTCATATAATATTATGGATTATTCCACTAATATATCCCCATTTACATACAGTGTGCACATGTTTCTATTTTGATGATCATGCGGCAGCTTTGAGTCACACTGTAGACAACAAGAAACTATAACATTGAAAGTAATTTGGAACTGTTTTGACTCCAGGCTCAAGCCAGGTCTTGGCTACTTAGAACCGAGTGGACTCCGGAGGTCCTCTCAGAGGGACAGTGGTGAACGTGTCGTTTCATCTCAAAGCTTCTCGTTCACTGAAACCGATCCATTGCAGCCATTTAGCCACCATGAACACGAATGTGTGCGTCGGCACGTGAGGGAGGATGAACGCCGCATGGACACAGAGGGATATTTTAGCCTCCCTTGTGACATATATAAACTGTAATCAGCCAGTGCTGAGCACACAGTCTCCTCTGTGGGCCTGGAGCGATGCATTATGGGCCGGTTGGCACCATCCTCCGCCTCGGGCTGCCAGGAACAGTGTTGGCCAGGAATGTCCTAATCTGATCCTCGTAGCCTTGACCTGGTCCGGATTGTCTGCTCAGTGACGCAGGGCCATTGTTCTGCTGCTCAGGTCGGCTGATGGCTCATGTTTCACCGGAGTCATTATTAGATCAAATTAATTTCACTCGCGACTCTTTATGGCGAGCGTGTGGGTTCTGACGATCATGTTACCAATAACAATGTACAGTGAACCCGTTTGATGTCAGAGATAACGGCCGATAAGTGCCGAGGACACTTGTAGTTTAAATGTAGACGTATGGTGTTTCATTCCTGCACTTAAATTAATTAATTCAAACTAAGAGCAAGAACTCACAGCTCCTTTAGTTTCAGGTGCATAGTAAGTCACAGCAGTGATGTCTCTAGATCATTATTGTAGAAAAAATAGTGTTACTTTATGTGGGCCGGAATTGCACAATGAGGATGGACCTTTTTCTGCCCTTACGTTATTAATAATTATTTTTTATTTCGCCTTTAACCTTAAAGTGAGTTACAACTCCCAAATGTGCTCACGATCAACCTACTGGTTTACATTTTGATCCCGTACTACAAGCAGTATTTGGTCAAATATTTGATTGAAAGTGATACACGCAGATACATTGCAGTCGTCCACTTGCAGTCTTCAGGTGCAGGTGTTTTAGGGGAGTTCACAGAGCCGTACAAGTAAATACAGAAGGTGTTTTCAAGTAGGGCAGCAACCTGTTATTTTCCTCATTGATTAGTCTGCATAATTGTTTACAGGGATAGCTGAATGACTCAATAACTGAGGCCAAAGTGACATCTTCAAATTGCTGGAGTAAAAAAACAAAATCTCTTCATTTACGCTCATAAATGAAAAAGGAAAGCAGCAAATTCTTACATTTATGATGCAAGAAACAGCAAATGTTTCTTGAGAAATAACTGAAAACAATTAATCGATCGTTGAGACAGCTGAGGATTTGCTCTCTATCGACTAATCGATTAATCAGCTCATCGTGACAGCTCTATTGTAAGGCGTAAATGTAAACATACGAATGTTTAAATCCAGAGTCGGTATATGTCTGAAAATGGGCCCAATGTAAATATGAGCATATAAAGCACATATTACAGGAACAAAAACAACATCAAGTCACTAAATGAGGTGTTGGCGAGGCCCTCTCTGAGTTTATAAATCTATACTGAAAGGATGGACATCATTCTTTCAATAAACATGTCCTCAGTTTCCATGTTACGACACTGGAACTTTTACCTTCAATACAATATTTTGAAAAATATCCCTATTCGTTTGATACCACAGGGAAAATTGAGTATACATTTTGGATTTTTATGCAAATCTAAATAGAACAAGGCTTGTTTACTGTGTGTTTAAAATAACACCTTAGTTAATTTAGCTCTGGAGTTGGTCAGTCTTGCTGACAAATCAATAGTGCAAAATATCAGTATTGAAACCGTTTCAAATACTCAGAATCAACATTTATCTGGTCCATTCATCATTCATTACTATTCCCACCGTATTTTCAATGTGAACATGCGAACGTGAAACGTTTTTTTGTGATTCACATGAAGGAGTGGTTCACGGTCTATGAACAGTACCGGCGAACCAACTGCGTCGTGTCTGACCTCATCATGGGGAACGAGTACGTCTTCAGAGTCTACGCCATCAACCTGGTGGGCCTCAGTCAGGACCCCTGCAACACAAAAGACAGCGCTTACATCCAGAAAACAGGTGAGCTCTGACTGCACAGTGTGTGTAATACAGTTCAGCTATGATTCTGATTCGATCTCCTGCAAGTACAAATATTACTCAGTTACATTACAATGCAAAAAATGGAATTGAAGAACGTTTGTTGTCTGTCTGTCTGTCTGTCTGTCTGTCTGTCTGTCCCCTCAGGTATTGCGTACAAGCCGCCCAACCACAAGGACCATGACTTCTCAGAGGCTCCCAAGTTCACACATCCTCTGGTTAACCGCTCCGTCATAGCCGGATACAACGCCACCCTCAGCTGCTCCGTCAGGGGAATACCAAAGGTGAGAAGGGTCCTCACATGAAAAACTGAAAAACAAATCTTTGGTGAAATCAGATGTCAATTAAAAGCTGTTTTGATAATAGCTGCCGTCATAACTTTAATATTTACTCCTGGTACGCTGTGTAGCTTGTCCTCGAGCTTTCAATTGTATCACAGTAGCCGGTACAATTTCCTTTGGAGCACTTTAAGGACTTATTTCAGTCAGTGGTGGCCCAGTTCACATAAAAAGGAGAATTCAGTCACTATCTTGTCAACCCCCCCCCATGTTGATGGAAAGTTGGGTGAACTTTTGTCATCCAGAAAACATTTCTGGAGCTTCAAGGCAAAACAACTTTGCAGCATTCTCCTAAACAACTGAAGTAGACGGGGACTTGTTTTAAAAAAATACGCTTAGTCCCGTCTGTCGTGCATGAAACTTGTTAATCCAAGTCACTGAAAGCCCTGAAACACAAAATTGATTTGGACAGACATTATTTATGCCCTCGTTGTGGTGTGGCGTACAAGCATTTGCACCCACCTCAGCCGGCATATGTGCTGGTACGCTTTTAGCTATGCAGCTACAGTGAAGATTTTGGCTTTAAAATGGGGGAGTAAAAAATGTCTTTTCAAAACTTTAGGATCTTGAGGCGACTGGAGACTTGGATGGAGTGGATTAAGCTTAATGTGTCCTTTTGATCCTTTTCCACTGTCTTTTCCAAGTCACCCAATCTCCCCCATTTCCTTCAGTTGTTCAGGAGAATCCTGCAACTGTTTCACAGTGAAGCTGAAGAAATATTTTGTGAGCCAAGAAACCTGGCGTGACTTTCCATCAGCATGAGGGTGAGCGAGTAGGGTGGGTGAACTGTTCCTTTAAGCATTAACTTCACTCTTGACTTTGGAAATAGCAAAAAAAACAATAAACTCAAGGGCCACTTGCTTATGTTATATTGAGTTATGTTGAGATGCAAGAATAAGCTTCAGTGCTTAAATATTTCTATTATTCAAAAATACAAAATAACTGAGTAAAATACATCAGCAAAGAATAAAACCAAAGGAAAATTACCTTCAAACTAATAGAAAAATATACCTGCAACCCTCTCTGACGCACACCCATGCACACACAAACACACACATACACCCCTGCCCTCCCTCCCATGCAGACATTAGGGGATTCGTAGCGGCAATAAACACCCCGTCCGCGGTGAAACAGTATCCATCCACTTAAATCCAGTGATTATTGTAGTTAGCGGTGGAGCTGGACTAATTGCGCAGTGGTGACAGTGAATATCACCTGACACGGTGTAACCCTTTGTCCTGCCTTGTTAGCCCAAAGTGACCTGGTACAAGAACAAGATGGACATCTCAAACGAAGCCAAGTACCGGATGCTCAGTAAGCAGGGCGTCCTGACGCTGGAGATCCGCAAGCCCTGTCTGTTCGACGGAGGAGTGTATACGTGCAAAGCGGTGAACGACAGCGGAGAAGACATAGTGGAGTGTAAACTGGAGGTTCGCCGTAAGTATCCAGCTGGGCGGCACAGGGACAAACACATAGGGCACATGACCCACCCCTGCATCCTCCTGAAGTAGTACCAAGGGTTTGGTCTTCATCTTTTAAAACAAATGAGAATCTACTTAAATATTATATCACAGTGTTTATAGCAACAACAAACACAAACATTGAAACCTAACGTCACGTGGTCAGAATCACAACCCCAGCATTGTTAACGCGATGGACACATTCTGAAGGTTTAAACAGATCTTAAAGCCATGATCCATCCACCCTAAATGGGCGTCTCCCTCCTTCCTTTAAGTCTCACCCTTCACTTGATGTTTTGTCGCGTCAAGCTCCAAACAACCCGTGATCCTGAGGTTAGACCCAACCCCACCCCACACTGTGATAACTGCTTCAGGAGGATTTGTCAAATCATCTGCGCTTAAAGACAATTATCTGACGTGGATGTTCACATGAACTTTACTTCCTTACTGAACATTTAGTAGAAGAAGTATAATTATTATTAATAATAAAATATTACACTAAAAACATAGTCAAATATAATACGTAGGATTAATGGAGCACGAGACTTCACAAGATTCCCCTCAACTTTCCTTAACTCACTAAAATGCGTCACCAGAAAATTCACGGTTGTCATATGGTGCTGTATGGTCTCTCTAGTGCCTTGCGTGGCAAAACTTGGCGCCAAGTTTCACTCTGACATGCTCTGGAACAAACTGTACATGTTAGCATATAGCTGGTGAACAAAGTGGAGCTGGAGGAAACCAAAAATGAAGCTAAAAGAGAGGGAATATTGCTCTGTGTTTGCTGGATGTGTAAATATTTCTGTTAATATTATTGCCATGTTGACCAATTTTAACACATTAAAGTGTGTTTACAGGTCATGGGGATAAGACTTATAGAGTCTTTTGTGATTCCAGAGGAAGTTGAGACACCCTTTAATAAAATATATGTATCAGTTTTGTGTTCTGGTTACAGATACCCCCAAGTGGACAAAACAATCTGTCATTTCAATTTTAAGTAAAAGTTGAATAGAATGCCGTTTGTATTTGTTTTTTAAATTTGGGCTAAAAATGTAACTTTACATCTCGACTTATGTCCATGTCTTGTAGCTCAAATTGCTAAAGAGGAAAAGAAAGAGGCAAAGAAGCGAGAGAACTGAGCTGCTCACCGAAGAAGACGGGATGGATTCGTCTCCATCACCTCCTGCATGTTGGCTGTTCTGCGTCCTGAGAAACTCCTCATTTGCTTCACAAACTGTTTGGCCCACAATCTTTTTTTTGTGTTATTGCCCTACATTTCTTCTGAAACCATCTTGCATCTGCTCTTCCTCACTGTCATGTTTCATGGTTCATCATGTGTACCACAGGATTACTGGTCACCTAAAGTGACGGAAGCTCATGTGTGAAGTATTTATGTTTTATTTGATAAGTACCAATTCGTGGGTTCAACACTATTCTGTACTCGTTTCCAAGAGTCAAAGAAAGTAGCAGTATTCATGAGATTAATTTATGATTTGTCACCTGACTTATTTCAGCTAATGACGGAATGGATTACGGCGGTTTTGGTTTGTTTGTGTGCATCCAAAGGTCAATATAAATGCTTCAAAAACACAAGAGTGGACGGTATCATTCAGCCACAGGAGAGAATAAGTAAGAGAGACCAAATCCTTAAACTGCCAACATGTCACTTATAGCATCCGTGGCATTCAGAAAACGTCACAAGCATGCCACTGATACTCAGAAGTCCAGCAGAATGGACAAGAGTTGTCGGGGGCTTAGTTTTATTGTAACAAAGCCTTGCTAAATCCAGTGGTGTGAGGCATGTGCCTAATGTGCACGCCACAGAGGGATGTATGCGAGGGGCTGGAATAGCTGAGATGTCCTTATTCCTCTGAGGACAAGTGTCAGTGAAGTGGAACACATGGTGCGGTCGGTCGAGCAGGAGCCGCTGTAACATCACTCCACAGTTATTCCTTTGATGCCTTCAATGTAAATATTTCCTGTGCCCTCTCAACGTACAGCTGCAAAAGATCCGGTGAGGCTCGCTCATGTCCCCCGGCGGCTATTAACGCACATGACGAATGTCTTACAGCGCCTCCATCTCTGCCAGGTGTTTTGACACGGGGTTTCACCAAAATCCACAAATTACATGCGTAGCGGCTGCACGGCTCAAAGCTACACAGGACAGATCAGATGTCGTGTCTGTTTCTTTGTGCAATCACAGAGGTTATTTTTCACTCATCGCGGCGTTACAGCTCGGCGTTCGAGTGACGGGAGCCAGCAGCGGTGGACAACGTGACTCGTGGCTGAGGGCGAAGGGAAAACTCCGCTGATTCACTCGAAATGGTCTCATACATCTTTACAGAAGAGGGAGGAAATAAAATACCACCACCTGGAAACAATCTCCAAGTAAAAGCCGCCTGTTTTCACTTCGCTCAAGGAACCAATTGCAACAATATAGAAAAGTTGTTGAAAGTTAAAGACATGCAGACAAAATGTAAGGCCTACTGGAGTCCAGGTTTTGGCGGCAACATCTGCTTAAACACACTGTACTTGGTTACTTTCTGCAACTTAACATCAGCATGCTAACATGCTAACAGGGACAATGCTAACATGCTGATGTTCAGGTATGCAGTTCATGTTGACCATCTCAGAGGCTGTTTACATGCGATGGGTTTCACACTACAGCAGCAAACTTTTCTGCGTTTTGGCCACGACATCGGCATTTTTGGGGGCGCGACAACACCAAACGTTTTAATTCAGGTTCCGGTGTAACCTTTTTTGTCTTCTTGAAAACTGACAACACACAATTCCCGTGAAAACCAACAATAATGCACAAACAGGACAACAAGAAACATGGTGCTGCATTGTGCAACAGACTGAGTTTATAAACTATCCTCCAAGAGTGTATATTTGCTGCACCATTACTGTGATGTGATGAGTCACGGCCCTGAAGAAAAAGGCGTTCATGCACAGGTGAGTCTTGTCATTCATTCTGTGGTGTTTAATTGCAAAGTTACACCAACACCTGCTGGCCTGGAATGCATACTGCAGTTTTTTCAATTGTTTTTTTTTTTGCGGATCAGTGCGTAAGAAGATTGTTTTCACAGCGTTGTCATATGAATGCTGAAGATTTTGAAAACCCAAAGGAAAAACTCTTCAGTTTTTTCCCCAAAAAATGTTGCCAGGTAAATCGGGCCTTAGTTTAACTTGTTGGCAAGCTAACATCAGCTGATTAGCACTCAACACAAAATACAGCTGAAACAGATACAAACAAAAATTGTTAGCTATTTAATCGCCAACCAAAATATATGATCTAATGATGGCCCTGGATTAAAGTTATACGGATAAAAATTGTTTATGTATATGAGATATTTCAAAGTATAGATGTATATTTTGACCTCATGGTGGCGCTTAAGGGAAATTAAAGGTAACCAAGGTTTGAAGATGCATCCCCTGAGGAACATGAACGTCTACAGAATATGTCATGGCTGTCCATCATTGTGTTCATGAGATATTCAGGTGGGACCAATGTAGCAGACCAACTGACCAGCATTGTTATCTGTTGAGCTTGAAAATGTTTTTTGGGACATTTAGTTATCTTAACTTAACTGATTTCCTCATTAGTTTGCTGGACTCCTTGAAGGCTTTCAGTTTGGAGTATATGTCACACGTTTTGGTAAGAATAATGATAAGTCAGCGTTGAGTTGAAGAACTGCGGGGAGTAAAAAATGTAGGATTACAGTCAATATTTCCACTTTAAGAGGATCTACCTCTCTATGATACTATGCAATGAACAGATTCTTCTAGATTATCTTCAGTCGCAAAAATCTATGCAGCAACACAAAACGGCAAAGCTTCTTAAGTGGGATGGATGTGATATGACGAGGTAAAGAGCCCAATCATTTCAGATATACGATACGTTATCTAATGCAGCCGACTGTCACTGGAGTGTTTCCTTTTTAACACAAAGGTAAAGAAAAGTTTGTGTGGTTTTCCAATTTTATTCATTCACAATTGATAGAATTAATTTTCTACTTAGAAATAAAAACAACTTTGGGAGATCTCACATGAAAAACTACAAACAAGATTTAATTTGAACTGAAAATTAAGTGAGATTATGTTTTATAATCTGAATCATTTCTGCGTGTTTGTACCTATATAAGATAAAGACAAACATTTCATAGTTTATAGTTTGGTAAAAAAAAAAAAAAAATCACAGTATACAGTACATAAGATTCCTCCCACAATTTGCACTTATCTAAAATTATGATGTACAACCAAAAAAAAAAAAGAAAAGAAAAAGAATAACAAATAAAAACGGACTTTTCTTTTACAAAGCACTGCTGGTAGCCACTACAGTTGAGGAGGTAGCTTCCTTAGTTAGCATCCCATTTTTGATTACTTGTTTTCAAATAATTTACATACAAATACAAAAAAAAACAAAAAACAAAAAAAACAGAAACCAAACTACTAAAAGATTTTTGTACATTTTCACCAGATGGGACATCAGACATCTCAGACAATCAACGGACATTTTGGTTGGTGCAAGTATTGACACACCCAGTCGAGACAACGCCTGCATGAATACAGATAATAAAACCCAAAAGATTAAAATTAAATGGTGCATCACGAGGACACGAGAATGTCTCGCTGGTGGAAGGAAACGTTTCTCTACATCGCCTAAATTCCTGAGCACTCACATGACGTGCACTTGTGGATACATGCTCCGAGGGTGTATCCACCTTTACTGTGTGCAGTCACGCTCCAGCACACCAAACATCAGTCAATCCCTCGTCACACAGTCTCACTCAGGTCAGCTCTCGGGGTGGGCAGAGATCTGCATTATGTCCTTTACAATACAATAATGCTCTTCTGATGAGCTGTAAAATAAAACAGGGTTAAACAGGCTGTAAAGAGCAGAGGAGCAACATCTTTGAGTCACTCTGGAGGCAGTGAATTAAAGATAATTCTTATCATTTCAAATCATAGGCCTTATTCTCCCGCTTTTATGCCGATTTATTCTGGTTAGAATTTGGACAATTACTTCACTGTAGAGCTCCAAGAACCTCGACAGGTACACATTGCACGCAAAAACTGCAGATACTTGTCTTTAAATATCTGTGGTTGAATAACGATCACCCACATTTCCATTATAATGCTCCGTTTCATACTTTTTGGCTCCGCGTGTACTTTTACTTGTTGACTCAGCTGGCTGCCAGTCTTGTGCTGCCTTCACATTTAAATTGGAAGAAGTGGAAGAGTGGGATTACATTCACGTGTTTGACTTGGAAAGCTTTCATGTGTTTAACTTGTTGCTTACGAGCCAGATTGTGTTTAAAATCAACCAGAATTGTACATCAGCCATTATTCTTCTCATAAGATCAAATGGCACGAGTACAGTTGTTTTTTTGTTTTGGCTTTCCTGATTGATAAGCATCGAACCAAATTATGTTATTATTATTACTATTATTATCATCATTACAGCAATTATAGTCCTTACAACTACAGTTATTATCTACAATTTGTGGGGCAAAATGAAACCAAAGCCTCGTGCCCAGTTAGATAAGATTAATGATCCAACTTTCATATCTGCATGCTAAGTATGGAGCTACAGTTAACTACAGCAGCTATCTTAGCTTAGCATCAAGTCTAAGCCCAATGGGAAACAGTCCGACAGTCCAAAAGTGACTTAATCCACCCACCAGCACATCTAAAGCTCACTGATCACCACATGATATCTCGTTTGTTTAACCCTTCAGGTTTTGAATAGATTAAACGGGTTAGCCGTTTCCCTCCTCCAGTCTGTTTGCTAATCTCAGATAACGAGCAGCTGTCTCTGTAGCTTCACACTTAGCGTACGGAGTTGAGTTAAGTGCAAGTGAGCTTCAAGAACATTTAAGCACATTCCCAAAAACATCAAATAATTCCTTTGTACTTTTTGATGTGATGACTGGAAGTAACACTTTTAATTACAGGATACTCTAATTTAAAACAGATTACACCAAACAAAAACATGTTGTGTTCAACAAAGCAATGAGCCAACAATTGTTCTGTCAGCCAAAAATAAGTTTTCTGTTTGTTGGGTTTGATTTGTCTCTTGGCCATCTGACAAACAGAACATTGCGGCTCTGCGGTGAGGAAATAAAAAGTTGGATCCTAATCACACAGCCTGATGGCAAAAACTGAAAAACTAAGGCCTAGATTTAAAATAACTGGAATAATTCTCCAGACTAATGAAAATAATGACCTAAACCAGTGTGGTCTTTATGAAAAGTTGCTGTTGTTTTGTAGAATGCTTAGTTTATATTGTATCATTCAAAGGCCACCGTTCGTACACCTGATATCGTCTCCACCCGGACACTCCTGCTGCTCAAACAATAAATAACAATGTTTCACCACCACCAAGCATAGTTGTTGCTAAAACAGTGATATCTGCTACTTTTATCACATTTTTTGTCTTAGTGACTTAAAGCAAAGAAATGTTTATTATAGACTGCCATTTGCTTATACCATTCTCACGCCGGTGGATTACGGTCACAGGCAGGTGGGGGCAGAAGTTATTGCTGACGTTACATTATTCCCCTCAGGTGGGTGAGGACCACCTGGAAGTTACATTCACACAGAAAAGTCTAGGATGATTATTACATTTGCTACATTTATGTAAAAAAAGAAGAAAAAATCAAAGTATAAAATCAACAGTTGCAGTGAAGAAGTTTTAAAAAAGGACAACATGTCTAACAATTTAAAATGAAAAAAGCTTATAAGTACAGGTGAAACAGAGAAATCGCAAATTCTTTGACACGTACATTGAGGCTGCAACATCCCGAAATCAAACTGAAAGCAAGAGGCAGGCACTGGTGGCAAGATTTTCCTTTGCGAGATCCTTTGTCGACCAGTTTGTGGCACAATGTGCTCAGTTCAGCTCACTTGGAAATGGTCTCTAAGTTCAAAACGCATTCCAAGTTCCCTTTAAATGATTGGTTGCATCTCTGTTTACTCAGTAATTACAAATATAAGTGCTCGCTGAATAGTCTTTTAGCAGGGTAGTTGGCACATTTTTCATTTGATATAAAAATGTTTTCTTGTAGCATCTAAATTCACATGACAGAGATCTGTGCATACAGACGTACTGGCACTCTGAAGCGTCCTTAGTCCTTGACTCGAGGTATGTTGTATGAGTAGTGTACCAGAGGAAGGCCTCTGCTCTGACAGAAGCAGGCCCTGCCACAGGCCTGAACCTGGTCTGAGCTGTCCGACACAAATGAGTCCCCCTCGTCTGCATACTCGGACTGAGCGGAGGGCGTGCCGCTGTCTGCCCAAAACCCATCGGTGCGCTGGCAGACTGCAGCTCCCGCCAGGAGGGTGGGACAGCTATGAGACTTCACTAAGTGTCTACAGACTGTGGAGGACGAGGGAGATGAGCAGGTCCTGGCATGCAGTGCAGCCTCACACTGCTCGCAAACAACTGTCTCTCCACAGAGCTGCGAGTAAACCCCACAGTCAAAGCCCACATGGGTGGAGGAGCCTCCATCCGTGAGCTCTGACCCTCCGCCTCCATCGTCTTCGTGACTTTCCGTACCAGCCTTCACCTCCCTGCTCAAACCTCCACGGCCGCGCAGTCTCAGCCAGTCCTCCCTGAAGGCCGGGCTGAAGAAGACGTACAGCACTGGGTTCAGGCACGCAGGCAGCGGGAAAAAAATGAGTGTGACAGACTTGGCGATCTCAGGGCCGCCCGCTGTAGAGCCAGTCAAGAGAGGGGCGAAGGAGAAAGCGGCAACGGGGCAGAAGAAGATGCAGTTGGTAAAGATGAGCCAGGCTACATGTCTTAGGGCACCTGTCTGCTCCGGATCTGCCAGCTCCACCCTGCCCAGGTGGCAGTACAGCTGGGTGTAGACAGCTGCAGTGAACAGGTAGGCCAGCGCGTTGAGCAGCACCAGAACGACTGTAACACTCAGAGCTGGACTCTCACCACCAGCAAAAGGCAGGCAGAGCGGAGAGGCCGACTGGTCACTGGACGTAAGGAGAGGCAGGCAGGCTCCAGCAGCAGCCAGCAGTCCCAGTAGTCCTGCAGCTAGGCTGAAGCGTCGATCTCCCCTCCAGCATCCGCGATAGCTGCCGCCATTCCTCCTGGGCGACATCATAACCTTCCCGAGAATCATCCGCACAGCCACGCTGCGCTCCACGGCTGCCAGTGACAGTAACAAGACAGCCCACTCTGATGAGAAGACGGCCAGAGCCCCAGTGATCTGACAGCCAGGCCCCATCTCCCACCACACGCCGAACTCAGCGAAGGAGCCCCAAGTAGCAACATCGAGCACAGTCAGCACGCCGACGTACAGGCCTGTGAGCAGGTTGGCCAGGGCCAGCAGCCCCATCAGCAGCCTGGCTGGAGAGAGTGCTGGGGTGAGGGAGTGCGAGTGGCCTGCAGCTCGGTGTGTGGGGGAGAAGGTGGCCACGAGCACCAGGCTGTTAAAGACCAGCGACACCAAGCAGATGAACCAGACTGTGAGACGGATCATCCAGTTACCCAGCAGGTGCTCACAAGGCTTGAAGGCTCCTGAAGACAGAAACACTTCATTTAGTAATTTAGTTTTTAAATGATCTCAAGCTCTTCAACGCTAATTGGTCAAGTAAACAGACACATAATGAAAGATGTAAACAGCTGTTTAATGCTCACCTGGTGAAGGAGAGCAATGCATAATCATTGAGATTCTTTCCACATCCTCCCCACCTGAAAATAAATAATGTAAAATCATGAATAGTGGGCATGGAAAAAAACAGAAGAAGTTGTCATATGTATACAGTCATCAGCAACTTTAATGATATTTAAGTGAATCTACAGTCAAAAACAAGTACGAGATCTTCCAGAATCTGAAAGTAATTTTCTGCTGAAGTGGCTTTATGAAAGAATCTGTTAAACACTGTGAAAAATTGATTAAAATGATCAATAGAATCATGAATCAAAAGTTATTTTGACGTTATGATGATCATGTACTGTGTTGCAGAGATATCCACTGATGTAAGCGTGCTAACCAGCGAGCCCAGGCCTGGTTTGGTCCAAAGCTCTTATGCACAAGGCATTAACAGTGACACTCCCCTGGTCCCCAGGCTACCAGTGTGAGCCGCTAGCTGCTTGGCTAACTAAGCAAACAAGCTAAGGGCAGCTACAGTTACAGGCAGTAAGCGATAACTCTGGTTATATGCTAACATACATTTATTTTAAGTATCAGTGACAAATTGCCAATTCTTCATTCTGTGCCTTTAAACAGAAATTTTATGTAAATACCATAAACATTAATTTATATACAAAATACTTGCAGAAAGGAAATTGTAGCTAGATTTGAATACAAAAGTGTGGTTATTTTCTATTTATTTTCTTTTTAATGCACAACATTTCTTTTAACTTTACCGTTTCATGACAAGTAAAGTTAGCTATCTAGTTCAAGTTATTTCATGTGATAAAACACAAGGTAACTGTTCCTTGATGCACAGAGAAATACATCTGCAGCACAGAGTCTGTCAACAGTTACAACAAAGCATGCAGGCTAATCCTAGAGTGACTTAAATTATTAACTATTACATCTGCTGTGGGAATAAAAAAAACTTTTTGTTGCCTTTACACATATAAAACAACAAAAAATGTTGAGCTAACATGTCAGCTGTTCGAAGAATAAAGGCTGGCTGCAGCATTCCCACCTGTAGATTTCTTTATGTCACTTTCCTCAGATGAACTCGTCATTGAGTCACATCCAACAAATGCACAGCACTGGTAGGCGTACGGGACCGAGATGGACCTACAAACAAACAACAATCATTTAAAACGGCTGTGAACATCCTGCTGAGGTTCTCTGTTAATAATAATACAGATGGTCCAGATTCTCAATACCGTACTGGGAAAAGTATAAATAATGTGTTTGTCTGCAAATATTTGGCCCTAATATTTGGATGTTTCCATAGTGTCCACAATTGTAGAGAAAACAGATTCAGCTGGATTCCTCATTAAACGGGGGAGAAGAGGCGGAGTTTGTTTCTGTTTTTCTGTCACACACATGAAATCACAGCAGACAGAGAATGACATGTACACTTTGAGCTCTCTACAGGTTTGGTCAGGTTTATTAATAAAACTGCTTGGTTTGAGGTTATGTAACACGGCATCTCCATTTTGGACTGCTTGACCTCTTTGGGTTACAGCAACTGTGTTTTCAATGCAAGAACCAGCAAACTCAGATATTGTTATGATGTTATGAAGAGAAACTTCCCTGTAAAGTATCTTTCTGCGATGAATACAGGTATGTATGTAAAATATATAAAGACATTTGGGGCTAGTAAAGACTTTTAGTGAAAAATACGTAAGGTTAGATGTTTTCCTACTTTCCTAACTACACAATGAAAAATAAGAGGCGTAGAAAAAAAGCCCAATAGGCGGCTAAAAGTTGAAACCCCCATAGTGAGTATGCCAGTACAAGAGACTATCTTTTTTAGGAAAAGCCTGAATTCCTCAACAACACAGAGTTGATGTTGCTATGCACACCCTCCTCACTATTTCTACATTTTAACAGCCATGAAATCAAGCTTTATAAATTCTCCATATCTGTAATGTGATATTTCATTTTGAAAAGAAGAAGTTTAAATACAGCTTTTACTACTATTCAAATTCTATAGCTAACTTTTGTACATTTTCTACTCTTTACAACCTTGTAAGAAATTGAAATTCCTTTAATTTAATATTTTCACAAAATTTGTATTTTACCTTACAGCAAATCACAAAATAATGTGCTAAATATTTCTTGTCAAGTATTTTTGGAGCATTGTTTTTCCCACATTAGACAGTATGGAGCTGACTAAATCATGAGGGAGAAAGAGGTGGGGGATCACAAGCAAGAGTGTCCCCAGCCAGAATCGAACCTGAGACGCTGCAGTTGCCAGCGTCACAAAACCAGCCAATGTTAAATGTTTCTACCTTCTCTCCTCAACAGACGTTCTTTCCCACCTGAGTTTGGGCAGATTTTTTGCAGTCAGCACATTTTTCATCTGCGGGTTCCCTGAGAGCTTCAACTGACTGAGCGTGCTCAGTCCAGTCGTTGGAATCACAGTCAGAGAGTTCATACTCAGATCTCTGCAAACAGTGAGAGATTCAGTACAAAACAGTCAAACCAAATGATGACACGTAACTGGACTTCTGTACTCAATCATGACGGGTGGTGCTATCATACTCACAGGTTGGTGAGCGCGGTGAGGGTGAGGAAAGCATCTCTGTGGATGACTCTGATTTCATTTCTACTCAAGTCTCTGTGGAAAAATCACAACAAAATTAGTTTTTACTGCATTCACTGTGTGTGACTGAGTGTGTGTGACTAAGTGTGTTTTACTGAGTGTGTGTGACAAATAAACAATGGGAATGTGTTGAATCTGCATTTACACCAGAGTCAATTGGCAGCTTTGATCTAAGCGTAAAACCCGGGTGAACACGCTAAAATTCCGCTGCACGAAGTGACGCAGTTTCAGCACCCAGTGATTGTGCCTAAATCTGAAAGGAGTTTGGGTTGCATCTATCCAAGTATGTTTTATTTCCAGACATAGCATTGGAGGCATAGCCCTGTTCGTTCCTATGAAAGCTTCTGGTGTGGTGTTGAAGCCAAAAAGCTTGACTTCACAGCTATGAAAATACCTGGTTCTCCGTCCAAGCAGGCTAACTTCTGGTTTAGCGTCCAGCTTACTTGAAGGGGATAAAATAAGTTTATCATACGATCTTCTAGACTTTCCAAATGTTGATGGACCGAATGGCTCAAATTGTGAAATGAGTCATTTCACGGGGGCTGTGACGCTCAAAAGATTTTATCCACCATTTCCACAATGGGTCTACTGTTGTTTTCTCTTCTGTTACAAAAGTTTCTGGCGCATCAGTCACATATGTCAGCGGTGTATAACGTAAAGCTTCAGGTAAAAATCACAGATGGGCTGCCTTGCGTGCAGGAAATGGGAATGGGGTCAATACACGTTTAAAAAAAACCTGTGTCGATTTGCAAATTTTGGTGGAAAATGCAGTATGAGCGTGTGTGACTGATTGTATGTGTGCAACTGAGTGGACTTACAGTAAACGGAGAGCAGAGAGACCTTGGAAAGTGTCCCTATCAATTTGCTGTATGTGGTTGTGCTGAAAGCTTCTGTCGATTGAAAACAACAAATTACAGGTTATAAACAAGCAAATAATCACCTTCATTATCCATGTTATTGTTACTTATAACATTATTAGCTCTAACAAGGATGTTCTATTTTCACTTGTGTCTGTTACTTGGTTGGTTTGTCAGCAGCATTACACAAAAAATACTGAACAGATTTTCACAAAACTTGGCTGGAGGATGGGTCTCAGCCCAGAATAAATCCGATTAACTTTTGGTGTGGCTGTGGTTGAACTGCTGGGCCTTGGTGGAGGTATGTGCTCTACTGAACGCCATTATTATATGTTGGTGTTACAGTGTAAGCTCCAGTTCTCAAGATAGGATCCATCTTTTAAGCTTCACCATTGTTATTTGAAATGATTCAAGTGACTTGTACAAGTTAAACACTCACATCTCCTGCAGTTGGACACATCCCTGCAGGGCCGGTAACTCCTTGATCTCATTGTAGGACAGGTCTCTGATGGGGCAAATGAACAGCAACAATTAGATAGTGACGATATCAAATGAAGGCTCATTGGTCAATAAACAATTACCCTATAACTCAGCTTATACGGTTTTCTAAAACGCCATTTTTTTTGCACAAAGAGGGCTCTAAATTCTGTCTGTGACGGTGTTAAAACCATAGACTTCCTATCAGGCTACACTGAAATACTTTTTACTGTCCTGCTAAGATGCTAACATTCTTAAATTTCACAAAGGTGATATTAGATTAAGATGTAAGATATGTGTTAAGTAGACTGCTGAAGATAACAGTAAAGGACAAGTCTCTTACAGTGTTCGAAGCAATTTGAGATCCTCACAAAGATCAGCAGGGATGGACGATATCTTGGTTCCTGACAGGGTCCTGGAAATCAAAAACTAAATCAGTCACTTCTGAGACACACAAAAACACAAGCAGGAACAGATGCGGCATCAAAGTTCACTCACAGACTCTCAAGGTTATTAGTCCACGTGAGGATGGGGAAGTCCTGCATCATGCTGGCCCCTCGCAACATCCTGAAACACACATGGTGACAAATAGTAAGATCTTAAACATCGAGGCGTGAGTTGGATGAAACAAGGACACTTTAAAGCACACTTCAATAGCTTTTGTGTCAGCAGGACTTACAGTGAATGCAGGTCAGACAGGTTCTGGAAAGCTGAAGCACCCACGAATGACAGGGGGTTGTCATAAAGATGTCTGAGCCGACAGAGAGGGGGGGGTTCAAAGAGATTTACTTTGCAAGAATGGCACCATCTTCTGGACATTCAACTACTGCCTAACTCTCGTATCAGCTAATACAGTGTGTGTGCTTCTCAGAGAGCATACTGTATACTGCACACAGTACATATTTCAGTTATTAGTGTGCTACATCTGTGTGTAAGTAGTGTCTAGTAGTAAATCAGAGAGGGAGTTTGACCTTACATGGTTCGCAGCAGGGGGTTGTTATGGAAGGCCCCTTCAGGTATGGAAGCAATATCGTTGCTGTGAAACCCACTGCAGGGAGAAGGTCAAGGAGGAAAGGGCAGAAAGACACTTTGTTCAATGTGAAACCTGACATAGGAGTATTTTAGGTAGACAAATTCAAAACTACCATTGTTCAGATGGCCATTATAACAAGCACAAATAAAAGACATCCACTCTCAATGTCCGCTACAGAAAAAAAAGATCTGTCAATTGATTTTAAATAATTCTTCATTACATAATTAACATGTTCATCAGGAGGACCAGGAAGTAAGACTTGTTTTTTTGGCTTTCAAAATAAAACGCACAAATGTTGAAAATTGCAAAAGATTTTAGCAAATGTACTTTTATTTAATCATCACATTACACTACACGACATATGCCAGAACAACAATAATTTAATTATAAAATTGTTATTATAGGAAATAGCTGCCCCTTTAAACCTGTATGTGTCCAGATGAACGTTTTAACCACTCAAGATTTTTATTTTAACAATTCATTGACACTCACAAAGATTGATAGTAGATTAAAATAGTTCTGCTACTTGGCATGTGTGCTCCATTTCCCTTTTATTTAGTTCATGGCTACTTTGTCAGATATTTATCAGGTCCCTGACTTTCACATCAGCACAAACTATTTCTTTCAGGGAGGAGAAACATTACAATATACTCACAGTTCTTTCAGTTTAGGCAGGGCCTCTATTGCTTTAGGAAAAACCATCAGGTTGTTGAAGTTCAGATCTCTAGAATGAGACAGAAAGACACAGGAAATCAAGCTCACTAATTAATTACACATTCAAACAAAAGTAGACGATTAAGCATTACTAGTAGGAGTGCTGAAGTATCTGGTTCTCTCTGTGACTGCTCTCAACACCAAATCACACATACTAAAAACTAGGAAGACAAAATAAATAACTTAATCTTAAAAATTGATCCTTGGTAGATTAGTTTATGGAATGAAGCCCACTTCAAAAAAAGACAAACAAAGAATATCCAGATACTCTAAAACACTAAAACTTATCTTTCAGCTGCATGCAACTCAACCACAGGGCTCATGCTTGATTTGTTTATTTTTTTCTAAGTTTTCTGATCTATAAAATGTCAAAAAGTGTTATTCTTCACACTGCTCTTTCTGTTGAATTCATAGTCAAACACCAAAATACATTCAATTTTAAATGACATGAAACAGCGAAAGGCAGCAAATCCACACATTTGAACAACAGACAAGGTGCATGTTTCTTTTTGCATAATTAATGCCATGAATGATGCATTTTCATTTAACTGACTAATTGACGAACAGTTGTCCTTTCAGGACAAGCAAATAAAGGGCAGACTAGCAGACATTTCAGATGTCAGCACTGAGAGCAAAATAGGGTTAGGTTACATGCTTTGGTTTAAAAGAACATGACGGATGCTTCACAGATGCTTCTGGTGTAAAGCTGCATTTGAACTTCACTATTTTGTTCATTTCATAGATGTAGAGTGTGCATTTAATTCCTTAACAAACTTCCAGAACACAACAGAACAGATCCACTGGAAACACTGCAGAAAGGCTGTCACCCAGAACTGCATCACTGCATTTACGTATTCGTGGCAACGTGTCCCCTTTGCTGTGTTATTACACAAGAAGAAGTAAACACTGGTCTGCCTGAGTACCAGCTGATACTTCATTCTTAATGCATTAGATTGAGATTTAAAAACAAAAACAGGACAGCATCAGGATATCCCTGGTCTCCGGTGAAGGTCTCTGTGTTGTACAGTAGCTGTTTGCCACTAGGTAAGGCTGTGACTAAAAGATTTTTCATGGCTGTGTGGCAGGAGGAAGTGAACAGTGGGAGGGCAGATATGATAAGCATCATGTACTTTGCTCTATTTATCCTAGAGCAATTAAAGGAGGAAGTGGACACAATGATGTCTGGAGGACTGGAGCAGGGGTGGGTGGGGGAGCTGTTAGCACACACAAACACCAGCGAACTCACACACGTCAATTACTGTATAACTGCGCACTTACAGAGTCTCCAGGTTCACCAGCCCAGCAAAACAGTTGTCTTCTATCTCCTTAATTCTGTTGTTGTGAAGATGCCTGGAAAAGCAAAAGCAGTTTTACAAATATCTGTGTGGTTCTCATTCTAAGACGGATATAAAATAATCTTTCACATTCATCCGGTCTTTTGTTAAATGTTCCACGAGTCATTTTTAATGTCAGAGTGTGATTTTAGAATCAGGTGCCTGTACTCTATCTGTATATGCAGAAGGCTTACCTCGCCAAATAGATTCAAGGTCTTTTCTTCCTGTTTATCCCTATGTGTTTATACTAACCCCGCAGCAATACCACTCAACGTGTGTGTATGTCAGTGTGCGTCTGCTTGTGCGTGTGTTTGTGTGAATGTATAACAGAAGCAGTAAAAAAAAAAAAAATAAAAAAAAAAAAAAGAATGTTTGGAACAATCCCCTTGATTCGTAGTGCACCAAGTATTTGTACAAGTTCCTCTCATAGGAGGGTTTAGCATTTCCTGCCATGCATTCACAACAAGATAATCTTGATTTTACATTAATTCTCGGAGCAGAGCGACTTTTTTCAAGTGTCATTAACATTCAAATTCAAACCTCAATGGCACATTTCACAGCAAAAGTGCTTGCATGCAAAAAACACAGCAGGGCATGAATAGCATCCCGTTTTGTTGACTGATTAACTGTAAGCTGTGGAAATAAATACGACAGCATGTTTGTGTTTGGAATCTGATTTGCAGTCGCTTGGAGGATACAGTGGGAGCTCGAGCAGAACACAAGGAGAGGTGCTTTGCGTTGATTTGTGGTGACAGAAAAATGCAGAAGATATACGAACTGCGGGATAGGAAATACAGCTTCTTTAATTTAGAGGGGAGCATTAGCAGTACAGCCATTTTACTAATTTGATGTAATCTAAACAGCAAGATGGATAAGATAAGCACCCTAAGAGAACCCTAATAAGACATATGTCCCCACCAAAATAAATCCCTAAACATTAACCAAAAGAAATGTCAGGCCACACATAAACATGGCTCAGAAACAAAAGATACATCAAACTAAAATTTTCACACTGCAGAGAATTTGCATGTGTCGACATTCAACTTGAGAAATTATCCTCATCTACTTAACGCTGAGTGACTTTCAACCTTCACAGCAGCTACTCCCTCAGGTCGTTTTAGTAAACACGTCAATGTTCTCAGTCAATGTGTCTGGTTAATTGAGGCTTTTGAGAAAGTACATGAGCAGGTTGTTCCTGCTGAGTTCTTTAGTGTATAGATGCGTGCAAACTTCTCCTGGCTGTTCTGGGAAAGTTCACTGTAAGTACTGTGAAACTGTTTGTTTCTCCATTACTGGAGCTTTTAAAAGGCACCAGATGCCCTGGCATGTAACTGTCTAAACAAACTTTAGAATTATCCACTGACTTACGGCTTCACCAAATGGCTATTTATCCATTTACAAACACTGTGCTTCCTTTTTTTTTTTTAAAGCTTTGTTTATCAATGACATAAAATACCATACTGTAATTGATTCAGGTTTATATTGACAAACAATAAATAATTTGTTGTTCACCTGTAAATACAGAGAAATTCAATGGATGCTTTTTTTAAATATCCACTCCACACATTGCACGACAGGTTCAGCTGGTCACAACATTAGTGAACCAGATACAAACATTTGTTATTCAACATCACATTATAATTTTTCATTCCAAACCACAATTAGAACAGTAGCTTAAAATAACTTACAGAACAACTAGACTGGTGAGGTTGGCAAAGGCGTTGTCTGGTATGTAAGAGATGCGGTTGAGCGCCAACGTTAGAGCCTGAAGGTTCGCCTGGTGTCTCAGAGAACTGACGGGGACCTCCGTCAGGTTGTTATCATCCAACCAGAGGTGACGCAGCTGCTGAAGGCCTTCGAAACTGTCGTCTGGAACTGTAGTAATATGGTTTGCATCCAGACGACTGCAGTACCAAGACAACAAGGAAGTAAATTAGTATGATATTGAGGCTTTAGACACGGTTATATATACAACTCACAGCAAAGTAGATACATTAATTCATTCATTAAATCTTGCAGCTTCAAATCCATCTGGGAGATGAGGTTTATTTATTTATTCTCAGTTTGACTTTTGGTCTCTACATCATTATTTACTAGAGTTACCAGTTGTATGCCTCCATGCGCAAGTCGAGCTGCTCTTCAACTATTACACTGAAAAGTGATGAGTATCCTTTCCAACTATTCATTCTGCAATTGAACGACACACATCACACTGAGGAGGATGCCATAAATCTTTATTTAGCTGCCATGGTAAATCTGATATATTAACCTGACATTTAACTGCTGACTACACAAAACTTTCATAATAAAAGAGAGGAAAACTTAAGTTTAAATGCTGTGGATATTCTCTCCATTGACCCTTAGTTTGACCAGTAGTTTGTTGGTAAAAAAAAATATTTAAGCAGTATTATGAATGCACAAGTGTTCTTTTCACCATCACCACACTGCTATCCTCCCTCACTGAGTGTCTCGCCCTCCCTCAAAATTCCTCAAGTGTCTGGGCTGGAAGAAAAACAGTCTTGATTGACATTTAGCTCTCTAAGGCTTTATACAAACCTACTCCTGGCTCTGCCAAAGCATATTACTTCAGCTACAGACCTTAAAACCCTCACAGAGAAAAGACATCTGTTAAATAGAAGGAAGAAAGGCAGAAAAAAAAGAAGAGTGGAAGGAAGGGACAAGGGGAGGGATATGGAGGGGTGATAATAGCTGAAAGCTGGATTTTCAGCACAATTCTCCAGCTGGATCCATTCCTCCATTAGTAGAGGGAGGTGGCACAAATAGAGTCATGTACATGTTATGGTCTCAATGAAACTGACATTCAGTAGCTGCAGAAAAACAATGTTTAGACTGAAGGCGAGTGGAGCGGGACATTGTGAGAGGGCTGACAGCTATATAGAAACAAGTTTTTGTAAAACCCACCAATCCAAATTTACAAAGAGAAAAGGTAGCCACAGTCCCCATGACTATGACTGACCTACATTTATACATGGCTACTGCTGGGCTTAGTGCACAACAAACTCTGCAGTAGGAGTTAAGTGTGACTGGAACCACCCCAAAATGACATCAACAATGTCTTGAGTAAATAATAGAGATGTCAACTATCATTCTAGGATGAGGAGATATCTTTATTCTCATTACATTGCCATGTTAGAGTCGTGTTATTTAAAAGTTAAAAAATTCAAATACCATCAGGGATGACTGCAGTCACATATTAAATGGGGAAATTTGACTATATTGGTGAAAGTCTGCTACCTGCCTAAATTCGGTCTGTACATTTTAATCAATCAAACTGACAAATTGTGACACAATTTATTTTGGTATTTCTGTTGCAAAATTTGATTTAAAATAACATGGCACAAATCCATGATTTTTCTGTTGTTTGGAGCAAAAAAAAACTAGGCCAACTGATATAATTGGCAATATTGCAAATATTCCCAATGGAGTTTACTGTTTCAGTAATGTCTGATGTCAGTTTAGACAGGGAGGTTTTTTGTCAAACTGTATAATATCCTGTCTCCATTTCATATCTTTGTTTGATAAGCACATTTGACACTTTAATATGGACTTCAGATCCAAAGAGTGAGTAGGAAGAATGAGAAGAAGAAAAAAAAGATTTAAAAAAGTGTTATATCCAAATGTGATATTCAGAAATCAAGCATATTTTTTCGAAAACTACACGTATACATTTATGCAGCGCTGTAAGGTTGTACAGTACACAGTCGGGCTTTGAGCCAAAAGTTAATGGTAGCAAACATCCTGAGGTTCATGTGGTATAATATTTACAATGTTCAAAATCTTAGTTCAACATGTTAACATGCTAATCAGCAATGTACACAAAGTACATCTTCAGTAAAAAGAAAAATCCAAGAGACATTTTGCTCAAATCCAGAAATGTGACCCACATGGTGGTGGCACTAGAGCCACTCTTTCAGAAACATGAATGTCTGAAATTTGATGGCAATCTATCCGATAGCTGATCAGAGATTGTAGTCTGGATGAAGGTGGACAAACAGACGCAGCAAGTACAGCACCCTCATCCTCAACAGAAAATGTTCAACAACTAACGGAACAATCAGGACTGTCAAAGCCAAAGTACTGATTTCAAGTCAACACCAATCTTTAGTGCATTCTGTCTGCTGTTCACACTGAGAAATCAGTGGCCAGTGACCTCAAACTAAACTTCATTGTTGCCCATGGACCCATATTTGCATACATTTGTTTTACAAATTTTAATTCCAAACGTTTAGATCTTTACATACATTAGTAGATAAACTGTTCTGCAGTTCTCCTTTTGTTGTTGTTTTATAATCATTTTTGTGACCCAGACTGATGTTGTTGCTTTGGATAGTAGGCAGTCTAAATTCACAACAGTGTTTTCTCTGACAACAGCACTTATGACTGCAGCAGACCTTCCTGTCCAGGAATACAGGACTAAATAGCGTTTCTTATTAACTGTAATGTTTAGTGAAAACAGGGGCTAGTCATAAAACTCACAACAGGTCTGTGTGACATACAACTTGAAACTGTAATTGTAAAGTGATTTTTCTGTGTAAACATCGTGACTGTTTTAGCAACAACAACACCACATTTTGATATTAAGGCAGATTTTTTTCAGTAAAAGACTAATTTCAGGTTTGCCATGTTTGCAATCAGTTGATGCGGTAACATATCCAACCAGTACGATGACATTGACAAATAATCATTACAATCTCTGCTGCAAAAGCTGTGGGTGATTCCCTGATACGGTAAAATGGCTGAAAGGTGCATTTGAAGTTTAAGAGCTCTGAGTAGATAATACTAATGTGTGTGTGTATGGGGCAGATGACTTACAGAGACTGGAGAGATTGAAGGTTCTTCAGGGCGGCACTAGGCACCGTCTTCAGCTGATTATTCTGGAGCATCCTGACGGTAAAAAGACAAAATTATGACTTCAACTCGCAACACTTATTCTTGCATCCTGGATACTGATTACCAGTAATCAAGGGGACAGGCAACAGATACTTGGAAACAATATACATTTTCAATCAAAATAAAAATCTTTTAGTGATGTAACTACGTAACTAAGTGCAATTTACTCATGTACTGTGAGTGTTTCCAATTTCTGCAACTTCCTCTCCAGTACATTCATTTGATAACATAACTTACTAGTTACTATGCCGATTCAGATTAGTAAGTGTTGAAAGGCCATTACTTAGGGGTGGGACATTGAGTGAGACCTCAGAGTGGTAAGTGCATCAGTGAAATTTTAAATCAATATATTTTATCAATGTTTGCAATGGGAAACAAAATGTCTGGTTCACTAGGAGCATGTAAAATTATGTGTACTTACACAGTTACAATATTTTTGAGAACTGATCAAAATCTGATGGTTTTTTTTCAGCAGCATGTCGTCAAAATAATTCCATTTGTTTGACTTGTGTGATTACAGCTAAAATTGCGAATAAATAACTTGATATGATAGAGTGTTTGTGTTTTCAGTCCTGTTACCAAGACCTCACCTGTAGATCAACAGGACTTTGAACTTTTGACCCCATGCAGAATCAACAGGGGAGCGGTCTGTGTGGCCCTGATGTGTTCGAGTGTGTCCAAGCACACTAGGGTGTGCTGCACGGTGTAAATTGTGTGGAACAAATTTTTAAACAGGGCTTGTATGCAATGCTCTGTTAGGGTTTTTCACAGCCACAGATACAGTTGGGGCAACAGTGGAAGGGTGCATGACGTCTCATCCAAGTGGACGGAAATTTTACGGCTGTGTTTAGTGTGGCAAAAGCTGACAGCACCACAATGTTACCACAAGCTGCAATATATCCCCTCTCCCACAGCATGTGGAAAACTTCCCACTGTCACAGCAATAAGCGTCTGTGTTGACAGTGGTGGTGGCTGCAGGGAGGGTGTATGCTTACAGGACTTTGAGCTGATGGAGTCCAGACAGGGCTTCAGGGTGGATGAATGACAGGTCATTCCCCGCAAGCCGCCTGTGGTGAGAGACAGAGAGGGGGGGAGAGAGAGAAAGAAACTTAGATTTTCAAATGTTTATGAGTTACAAGATATTTCTGCACAAAAATGTGAGCAAAATGTGACAACACAACAGAGTATATTTCTATTTCTGATTAAAGCAATGCATAGTGTTGAGAATATCTTCACACCCAGCGCCTCAGCAGATTAGGTTCCAGCCCTGATGCTGAACATGGGGCCAAGGGTGTCAAAGACATGAGTCTGTGCCACGGCCTGTTGTCACTTCGTCTGTCACCCTCAAGAGATTAGAACTGTTCCTGGATATCCCCTCTTCAGATCCCTTTCCGAGCCTCCCAACCACCACTACAGTCAGTGCTTCATTTAGAGCGCATGAAAAACTAATTCAGCTTTGCCTTGCCTTGTCTTGCATTTATCAATAGGCTGCTGTCTAAGTCTCTGCATGAATTACTTGAGTCTGAGGGGACACCTCCCTTTCCTGTCAGGAACAGGAAGTGTATAGGAAATAGGGGTGTAAATAAGCATGGGACAGGCAGACTGGGACAAACAGCCCAAGTATACTATCTGGCCCGAGAGATTAGCAACAGATTTATCACTCTGCAACATGAGTCAGGCCAGGCTGAATTCCCTGCAACAAGAGCAGCTGGGTGTGAGCCTGAGAATCAAGGCTGACTGTGTTAGAGGACCACAAACCCTTCATGTATACTTCAAAACTGCTATTTTGTGTGTGTGCCAGAATTTTTTTGTTTATTACCTGCTCCATAGGTTTACTGTATGTCAGGTGTAGGTAAAGAGTGGTCCATTGACCAAATCTGGCCCTCCAAACTAGAGCTGAAATGATTACTAGAGTAACTTGGCTTTGTTTAATTCCTATCAACCGCGTTATGTCACCTGCTTAGCCCAGGGATCATTTTTCCACACAGACTGTTATTGTGGACACACACTATTACGTTTAGAATTGAGTGGGCGTAATGGCGGAGAGCCAAGAAACTGTCCATAAAAGACAGAGAATGTCCAAAGTTTGGGATCATTTCACACTTAAAAAGGAAGATAACAAAGTGCAGTGTCTTTACTGCAAAGCAGAACTGGCAGTAAAGTCAACAATGATTCAACATCTGAACCAAAAGCATCCAGTTGTTAACACCAGCTCACCAAGCGTTGCCAACACAAGGTAACGTAAACATTGATGTTAGCGAATTTAATATAGCCTACCATCGCTAGTTAGAACGCATGGTATATGTAGAGGCTGTAGCCTGATGTCGGTACGACTAAATATCATGTTGTGGAAACTAATTTGTGTCAAATTGCAAATACCTCCTTTCCACACACACACACACACACACTCATCTCGTCTCGTCTCTCTCAATCTCCCTCACGCACGCATGCACACATAAACAGACACACACAAACAAACACACACACACCCTTACTCTCGGTGCTAGGAATAATTGGAATAAATACCTGTATGTTTTGTTCAGGAATAAAAGCCAATTGCTTAGTCTATTTAAAAGGCCTGTCATTTTCGTTACGCATTATTTGGTATTGCTGTTTAATAATGCGAAATAATTTTCTATTGGATTACTCGATTGATTGATGGGATAATCGGTAGAATATTCGATTCTAAAAATATTCGATAGCTGCAGCCCTACTCCAAACATATTAGGGCCCCCAGTGAAGGCTGGAGGTTTCCTTTTTATGTTCATCATTAACACGTTTGAATAATCACAAAGCTAATGTAGGTAACAATCGAAATTCAAGGCTTGAGGGAATCCCAACAAACATGACCTTGTTGCAACAAATATAGCTTAAGATTTGCATCTCAAACACAAATAGGCAGCAGTCTAACAGACATGCTGTGCTCATTTTAAAAAATGTCTCAACATTTACTGAACTGTGTGTGAATAACCCATCAGTTCCATTAGAGTTCCACTGTGCACATTGTGTATAACAAATTTACTTGAAAAAGGAAAGAAAACATTTCATTGATGATATATGCTGCTGCATCTCCACTGTAGTCTGTAAATCTATGATGGCACCCACTGAACAAGGCTGAATAACAAATGGCTCCTCGAAACGAAACTCATAAAAGGCGACAACATTTTCTCCAGACTGCAGATGTTGAGTGCAGAATCTAAGATCAGAATTGAACCTCATCAAGGTTAATCTGATCTTCACTGAACATGTGTAAAGTATGTTCAATAACTGGAAGTTACCCACCATTATGAATGTCCGCAGTGCAGATGCAAGTTGCACCATCTTGTCTGCAGAGTAGATGATTTTACACTGAAACCTAAAGATCGTCCTGCCTCATGGGCTCTTTGTAGATTGGGCTTATGAGTGTCTAATTATCTGCGTTTGTACATGATTGATCATGTTTACTACACCGTTTTCACCCTTCAACCTTTGACTGGCGCTTTTAATTATGTCAACTTGTTGTTCTTCTGCAATAGTTTAATGTCACTAGACTGGTGAATTATTGTGTTGCTGTTTGATTAATTGCTGTCGAGCTGTCATATTGGGATGTGAATGCTCACTAGCTTTATAAAATGGCTGTCAATTCTGGTTGACCTGACTTTGAGACAACCACAAAGAACAACTTCCAAAGTTGAATACCACGACTCATCATACCACCAAATCAACCGATTGATGAGAACATTTCTCATGCATGCAACAGTTTAACATTTAGATGTCAATGCAGAGATCATATTCCAAATGGCACAAATCTTGTCTGTGGATGTTGAGACTTCTTGTTCATTTCCAGCAGAGAGCGACCATGGCGGTTTGTTCAACATGACTTAACTACACGAGAACTTGCACAACCCTGAACCTGCAGTGGCTGACACAAGCCGCTAACCACCAGATACAAACATGGTTTGACAAATCATTCAGTTATCCTTCAGGTTTCACAACATAAAAAGCTTCTCCTCCCCTTGCATCTTTCAGCAAATTCAGTACATGTCCCCCCGGGCTTCAACGAGGACAGAAGAATGTGCTAAATCTTGTTGAGGAAAGGCTAAATCCTCTCCTTGTGCAACACCACTCCCACAGGTCTACCTTTGTCAATAGCAAAAATCACAAAGTGCCCTGCAGTGATCCTAGACAGCAGGAAAGGCCTGCAAACATGATGTGATATGTTTACTGTCTAAAATATTTAGCTGTAACAATACTGGCAAAACCCAAACAAGCACCCCTCCCCCACAACATGCTCCCACATGTACAATACACACCTTTTTGCACCACTGTTGGTATAAGTAGCTGTGATGACAAGACTGTGACTTAATTTCCTATAATCATGTTGGCTAAGAAAATATTCATACTGTCGTGTGTCAACTATCGTAGAGCAGAGAGAGCAAAAAAGTACAACTGTACTGGTGTATGGATACTGATATTTTTGGTAAGACTAGACAAGTTAATTTTTCTAACAATACCTCTGAGATAGGTCTGAAACTGTTATTTGTACAACAGACTCACATATGTGCTTCAAATCAAAATAAATCTTTTGCTAAAACACAAGACATGTACAATAAAACTTTTGTGTAGAAAAATAACAGCAACTCTCAAGGTGCATTTTTGTAGGAAACAGTCACCAAACTGAATAATCTGTTACCTGCAGCGCTAACTGTGGCGCATGCTGCAGAGTAAACTAACTTTACAATCTGCAGTTTAAAACAATGTTCTGATGGATTCTAGGTTCATTTTGAATCCAATCTGTTCATATTTCCAACAATAAATACAACTATTAAGTGTTTTAAATTTGGTTGACCTCTGATTTATGTCCAACTGGTTTCTCCATGGCAACAGGGAACAAGGCTTTTGGGAATAACCACCACGTGGTTGTTGATTTGCATTGTGTAGATATGTGAAATTGGCAAATATATTCATTTCTATCATCACTTTCAACCATAACTGTAACATTTGAAGATGTAGTCAAACACGGTGGTCCGTCCGATCAGAAGTTTCCATGGTGATTATTTCACGTACTGTGTCGCTTTGCCTCATCCTCGTTATCTACCCAACAGCGCATCTCTGACTAACTGCTAGTTTAGGGCTAAACCTATGCTGTCATTTTCTTTAGTCTGTAGCCCAAAAGGAAAATGAGTTCTCCAACCTAATGTTAGTACAAGTGTTGCTATTAATAATCCAACATTAATTTTAGATGAACTAGATGTAGGCTAAACAGTCCAGGGCTCCAGACTAACTTTTTTTACTAGGTGGCCCCAACTGAAAATTTTCACACTGAATTTTTTTTATCTGTACTTGTCTGTAAGCAGTGTTGGGGAAGATACTTTAAAAAAGTTGTGTTTGCTCGTTACTCTTTACTTCTTAATAAAGTAATCCCTTACTTTACTTAGTTACCCTCTATGGAAAGCAACTTTTTACGTAATTTTTATGGTGCTTGACTTAGGGCAGAATCCCATCTCATGTCCTGTGATATTTGTGGGGTATTATGATGCTTGGTGTGGGTTTTGTGTTTCTGTTGTGTTTTACAGAGGCTGGGCAGAGTTTGCGATGACCGCAGCCGCCATCACAAACGCACCTGCAGCAGGTTGGCAATCAGCGGCTGCTGATAAAACCCTGCTCTCCACGCTACCTGCTGCCAGATGATTGTATCTACTCGATGTGGTATATGGCTCTGATTAGACTTTTGCTCACCTCGACCTCTAGTTATTTCATCCTGTTTGTCTGTAAGACTCGTGCTCTCTCCAGTGATCTGCTACCCGCTGGCTTCCTGTGTTTCCTGCTCAGCCATCCAGCCCTTCGCACCTCTACAGCCAGCTACTCTCTCCGTGCTCACCGGCTTACCGCCGCACCTAGCTACTAGCCACTGTGCGCTACAACCTTAACCCTAACCCACCTCCGCGTCTCCAGACGGGGACTCCGCCTGGAGCTTGTAACTCCTTCACGATCTGTTTCCTCGAGTAATCAATAAATCACTCCTTCAACTACTCCAAGCTTCAGTGTCCACTTTTGGGTTCTAACTACTACCCAGCACAAGACTCAGTGTGGAATGAGAGCCCGCGACTATTGCGACTAAGCACGCAGCTGAGGCAGTGTTGCTGTTAAATCTGTCCCTGGGAAAAGTAACGTTGTGCCCAACTGAAAAAGGAAATGCATTTCTTTATATTTTATTTTCAGTAGTAACGCGTTACACTACTTTTTACCAGAAAAAAGTAGTTACGTTACTGTAACGCGTTACACACAACACTGTCTGTAAGTTACACTCTTATGTCTCAAAGTGTTTCTCCGGGCTTAATTCTTGCTGGTGCGTTTATTATTTGCTTACATTATTAATCCATTGCCAATGCTAGCTAAGGCTAAAACATGGCCACGTGTTTCAAGTTCCTATCTTGCTAGCACGTTAGGCTTATATTTGTCTATCTATGTTAGGGTTCTGTTAAGTAGTTATTTTGGTGTTCATGATGAAGTTTTTAACGTGCAGTTTTTCATATTAGTTGCACGATCGCATTTCTATCTATCTATTTCTATCTTCTTGCTAGCATAAAATACATGTTAGTTGGCACTGATCCAATTTGAGCCAAATTATTCTGAATTCGATACTACTCAACATAAAGCTGTGTAATAATTTCTTAATTATACATACATATATATATATATACATGTATATATATATATATATATATATATATATATATATATACACACATATATATATAGAAAGAATGGCATGAAACTGAACTCAACCTGGTGGAAGTTAACAAAAAGACTCGATTGAAACTGATCAGCTCTGCAGGCATGGCGGAGCCGTAACGCAGAGGACACCTATCTGGTGGAATCTCGGGGTCAAGAGTTTATTTCGCTAAAAGTGAAACCTTCCCCTCCTGTGCTCGGAACAACTTAAGGACTCTGCCCCTACACATATTAGCCACTTACAGTGCCATTCCCCATTCCCTGCCCCTCTCACAAACATTGGCCTGCCATCCATGATTCCAGATTCTTTGATTCGCCCCTACCACGTACCAGTGTAAAAAAAAAAAACACCGGCAAATTCACCGGTCGCATATAGGGGTGGGAATCGAGAACTGGTTGCGACTCAGAACCAGTTCCAGATGACCAATTGGACACCTCCAACGTTATCAATTCTTCTTAATGATTCTCTCATTTCCCTGCCTTCCCTGTCCTGGAATTTTGCGTCACAGTACATTTGCATCACACTCTCTGCGACGACTCAGACCTTCAACCGCGAGGCAGCATCGTAGAGAGGAGGAAGCGATCTAAAGCCTGTCTACATTTCACCAAACAAGATGAGAATTCTGCCGTATGTAATCAGTGCAATGCTGTTATATCGTGTAACATGCTAAAACATTTGTCTACCCAGCATGGAATTAAGTACCAAGAATGTCATGTGTTCAACCGCCTGCATACGAGTACTAAGTTAGCACTCGTACGCAGGTGGTCAAACTAATTTATTTAGACTAGATTTTCTTTGTACACTATATCTTGTCAAGGTGTTGTTCAGTATGTTTGAGTTGAATATGTTCATGTTCACAGTCTTGTGCAGACATAATTTTGGGGAAAAATGAAATGCTTTTGGTGCAGGAGACTGTGTAGAACTCCTTTTTTGTCAGTCAATTAACTACTCAGGAATCGATATGAGAATTGATAAGGAATTGGATTGATAGGCAGAATCAACAATGGCACTGATATTGATAAAAACTTAACAATTCCCACCCCAAGTCACACATGCACGACTAAATGTAAAGTTTAGTCGCACTGTCTCAAATTTTGGTTGCAAAATGCGACCATTTAGTCGTAGTCTGCAGCCCTGTTGTCTGAAATTGCATCATTAAGAAAGACAATTACTTTGTAAGTCAGCTCATGCGTGAGGCAAGGTTTTTCTACCTGGATCTTACTGTTAACAAAGATTGTAATTCGGTCAATGCAATAAGTGACGTCGTGTTGACTGATGCACTTAAATGTCGATACCATTTTATCACTGTTACAAAGTTAAAGGATAAATTACACCGACATGGATTTTCGAGCATTTAGTTCGTCCAGATTCGCAAAGACTGAAAATGTCAGGAAAGAAAAACAATCTTTCTTCAAGCGCACACTGATGCAATAACATGAAAAATAGTTGAATAATTTAATTTGTGTGGATGATGTAAAATACAGACACAGAAGACTGATCCAGGTGTTACTACCATAATTCACTCGTGATATATAGAGGGCCTATCAGTCACAGGTTATTTTCAGGAATATAAACAAACTCCAAAGAAGACAGAGAATACCTGTCATCACGTTTGCTGAGCTTTGTGACGCCTTTGGCAAAAGAGAAAGAGAGTGGAGGAGATTGCGTGACTACCAAGGAGGGAATATTCATCTCCTTGTCTCCACTCCTGCCCTGTTAGAGGATGGCCTGCTCTCTTTTCTCTCCCTGATCTCTTTCTCTGTCAACTCTTTCTCTCGCCGTCACTGCCCTCAGGGCCTATGCTCTGGTACACTGACACTGCTGCAGCCCTAAGGCGAAAAAAGTCATCCACTAAAGTTCACTGAGACAAGCCTGCAGATTTGTCTCCAAAAAAGAAAAAGGTTAAACAAACATAGAAATGAAGTATGGGCCCATGTCAATCACAAGACCTTCAAAAAACAGACAGCCCAGCGCGAGTCCATCAAGAATTTTGATCTAAGACAAGACAGAAGTAGCAAGCAAGACTGGGTGGGTTTTTTAGCTTTGTTGCCATGGAAACCATTGTTTTGCCCTCTTCCTTCCTGCCTTGCATTCCTCCACACAATGCGATGAAAAGTAAATTGCCTTTCGACAAAAGCAGACTGGAGTGGTGTATGGAAAAGAAGCGGGTGACAACTCAGGCGGCTGAAAGACGCACGAGAGCTGAAAAAACATGCCCAAGAAAGTTCAAGTGGAGCTGGGACCGCTGGAGTGTGTTCACTCACTGGTCATTTTGTTTTCTCCGGGCTACATGTTACCTGATATCAGGTAGACTGATTTTTATCTCGGACTCCCAGCAGCACAGAGCCAGACAGCAGACTATTTAAAGAGTGAAGAAATAACAAACACCCACTCAGATTAGATGTACGCCACTCAACAAAGCCCCAGAGCATAGATGTGCTGTTGCCACCCTGATAATCCCTTAAAAGCAAAAAATCCACACAGGATGTCACGTGACTGTAGCTCCAATACACCTTGTCTCACCTCACCTTTTTAATTGAGCTTTACTGCACTTGTATAACTGCCCTTGTTCAGCTCATGAGCGGTGAGTGATTTGTTACCTCGCGTAATACTTTGCTTATCTTCTTCCGCTGAGAAGAAGGGTATGTTGTGCACCGGTGCTGTGAGCTTTGCTGTACAAACTCAAATACCCAGGTGCGTATCATTAAGCCCGGCCCTCATGTCAACATTGCAGAGAGTAAATACTTCATTGACAAGGCAAAAAGAAGGCAGGTACTCACAGTTCTTCCAGACAGGGGAAGTCCTTGAATACATATGCTGGAAGCTCAGTGATGTTGTTCATGCTCAGGTCACTGTGGAGAACAAAACGTCAGTCAGAAACACAGCATAATCATTTACTGAAACAGTTAAATTAATGTTGGTTCACCTTGCCTTCAGGCTCCTGATAGACGGACTGGGTCACACATCATTATCATTACTTATTATTTCATAAAAAATAATTATAGCTTTTAAACTGTTTACAATTATAGCTCACTTTCATTCACTTTTATAACCTATTCATTCTCAAAGGCACAATATGATATGATGCTTGCTTGGCCTGATTTTGTAATTTTTTCTTTTTTTTTCTCTTTTGCTTTAAATATTCGTTCAAATGCCTTTTTTTTAAAGCCTCACTGATATGCATTGGCCTATCGCAGATATATTGATATCTATATGTTTGATAAATACATTTTAATAATAATTGCAAAAAAGTGAATATGAGAATATTAGAAAACCTGAGACTAAAAATCAGCTATCTTTCTATCAACTATCTTTATCTTTCTGTGTGCAAAGTGCAGTGACATCTAGCAGAAAAGACTTGGCAGAAATGGAATATAACACTCCTACATATGTTTTATTAAGTGTATAATCATTACCTTAGAATGAGCCTTATATGGACATAGAGAGTGGGACCCTATCCATGGAGGTCACAATGTTGCACAGTAAACTGTTTCTACAGTAGCCTAGAATGGACAAACCTTGCACTAGTGAGGGAATTCTCTTTCCCAGCAATGTTATCTACTGTCTTTGTCAGTAGTATGTTTTAAAAACATGCTAAAATGGCAAACATACTTCGCATACATACCTGGGTTGCCTGCCAAAGTCAGGTCTATGTGTGGGAAACACTGATATATCAGTCAACAAATCAATATCAGAATTGTTTCACCAGTTTCAATTTGGCTCTACTTTATATTGTCCTTTATAAGTCCTTTTCAATGCGGATTTGGAAAAGTGTCAAGTTTGACTTAATTGCAAAAGATTTTCTCTGGTTTTAAAGAAGAGACTAAATTCTCAGATGACTCAAAATGAAGTCATCGGAGTATGAAGCCTTATTTTAAGCACTAAACTCCAGAAAACATGTAAACACTGACTTTTTGACCGTTATTATAAAATACATAAATAAACAACTGGGTAGTTGTGTCACCCACGCTTTATGACAGTTTTATGTCTTCTGACTGTGCTTGCATGATCTAACCTCAACAAAAAACCCTTGAAAAAGCCGTTCTCTTTAGCCCCAGGGATCTTCATTTTTCAAACCAACTTCAAGTAAAGATAGGCATGTAGCAGCATGAAAAATATGCACACAGGACTTGATTTGCCTCCCCACCAAAGCTAATATGAGTGTATGTGTTTACATCTTCATAATGACAATTACAAAACCCACACTGATATGCCTGCTACTGAAAATATGTTAACTTCAGTAAAACAGCAACATTTCCACCTGGGAAAAGTAAAGGACTGTCACAATAAAAGAGGGGACAAAAGGTTGTCTGAGCTCTACTGAGGAGACGTATACAATCTAATCTTGATTAGGATTCGACCAACCTGCTTCAAAGAAAACCCCCCCCCCAACGTCATATATAAAGAGATGTTTATCAAGGGTGAAAAAACATCCGGGATTCACAAATGAAGCTACCCCCTGCCCCCCTCCCTCCTCTTTCACTCTCCAACTGGCCATCTTGAATTTCACTGCCAGATCTCTCATGGACCTTGTGTGTGGGCCCCTGAATCCTACAAGGATCATATTGCCCTTCCTCTGCAGTCCTAACCACACACACACACACACACACACACACACACACACAGAGATGCGCACACACACACACACACACACACACACACACACGCACAGAAGCCTTAAAAGGCGGGCCCTGACAGAACCCTCATCATCCCTGCGACCTATGCCCATCTCCACTTACCTGGTTATCCAATTACCATATAGACTATGCAGCTACAACAACACTTCCTTCAACATTCACCCACTCCTGAGCTTTTTTCCTACCCTAAAAACATCTCTGCTGGTGTTCTGCTGCAGATCTGCCACCACTGGTGGTCAGATGGATACATCCCGAACCACATTTCAAACAGTCTGACTAAATCTTCCGCAGATTGTTGACTGGTCTGAACCACAAGCAGGGCCAGGGAGTACGGGGAGGCCTGCATGACTCTATCACACTTCCTCCCTCCCTCTGTGTCTGGCTGCTTTAGTCATCAAGGTCTTGGCCTGTCCGTGCTAAGACAGATTGAAGGGGACACTAAAAATGCAGCTGTGATAAATGGTGACAAGCCTAAATGCTTCTACAAACAGGTATCTGTAAATTTCTATCCCATGTGCCATTTGGCTTCATCTTAGCGAAGAGGAAGCCGAGAACTTGAGAAAAGTAGCAGACATGCTTTGAGAAAAGGAAAGGAAAATAGAGCCGCTAAGGGGAAGCAGAACATGTTACAAAAGTCAAAAATAAAGATAAAATCTAATCTTTGCTATTCTTTTAGTATGCAAGATAACAGGTCTGCAACAAATGATCATTTATATTTTTGATTAATTACTAATGATTTATTGTAGGGCTGTAACGATAAACCAAACTCACGATTCGGTTTGTATCACGATTTTTTACCCAAGCTTAGATACAGACCTCGATTTTGATCTATTTTTATTTTTTTTTGAATCACGACACATTATAACAGCATCCATATGGTTACAACTTGTCCGCAGGTTTAGATTGACAGGGGACACACCGGGGAAACACCTTGAAAACACAGCAACGTCATCATCATGACGTGTACTGTCATGTCTCTATAGGAGCCAGCTTTCTGTGTGAGTTACACAGCGGTTCGTCTTTACTCCAGCGGTGCTTCGCTCAGTGTGAACGACCAATGGCGGGGAATTGGCGAACGACCGCTGTGGTGTTAATGAAAAGGGCTACTTATAGCTCATAGGGCTGGATGTGGACTGGAAGTTGTGTAGTGAATCTGCCTTCTCACAGCGCGAGACAGGTTCATGGATCCGAGTGTTGTGAATTCAGTTTCGATACGTGTATCGTTATAGCCCTTATTTATTGGTCTAAATGTCTACACAATGTCATTAAATACAGAAAAAACAGAATACAGAATTCCCTGAAGCCCACCTAATACCTTCAAAATGGCTATTTTGTTTGTTAGAAGAACAGTTTACGGCCCAAAGACATTTTACTATCCAGTAAGATGAAGTAAAAAACAGCAAGCCGAGGAGAATGTTAGAAGATTAATGATTTACCAAAATATATTTCTATCAATCAATACCGATCTATACCGTTTAGAGTCGAAGCAATTGTCGATTAAATTAGCACTGCACTGGATTAAAGTCGAATTACTAACTCACCCACCGGTGGTTTATGATTTTTAGCACTACATCAAACTGTAAAGTCAACTAAACCATAAAAATGGACTGGAAAAATATTTTGACTTTAATTAACCCACAGACATAAACTAGATTTCTTCTTAAAACCCTCTCAAGATCCAAGCACAACTTGCCAGTCCTAACCTGAGGCCCGTACATTTATATATTTCATTCACTGCAAAGATCTACAACATTAAATAATAGGGCTGGGACGTAGTTTGGTTTTTTAACACCAGACCATGTGAAAAAGTTGAATGATGATGATGATGTCTACAGACTATATCAGGAGCCATATATCCCCAAAAAATGCACATCACATGCGAGTCAGTTTTTAAGATTTATTCAGCAGCAATATATTTGAACCATTTTAAAGTAAACTCCTACATTTGAACTTACACTCTCTTTTCAAAAGCCTGGACTGCATACAAAAGAGGTAAAAAAAATAATTATAAGAAAAAATATATACTGTATACTGTGAGCTGTGTTTCTGCTCCAAAACATGAAGTGCTGTGGCACCTCTATGGAAAAATCCAGTCACAAGCCGTACTAGTTTGAATAATAACAAATTCAAACTATGACAAACAACAACTAAGGTGGTAGAATTCAAGATTCAATTCCAGATCAGGTTAAAAACACAACGGGTAAGTTGATCATTGGTAATTTCCACTATGGGGACAATAGTTGTAAAAGCTATTTATACATGAGGACAATGTTTGGAAATGTTTTTAATTCTACTGTATTTCGTTTGCAAAGGATAAGTAGTTCCATAGTTTTATTGCATGCTTAATTTAAAACAAGTAGGACTGCAGTCAGCCCAGGATTCTGAATAGTTAAAAGGCATAACATGCTATCCTGTGCTGGTTAGATGGTCGACCATTCGGCTCCCGAGCTGCAGAGTGTTGGGAGCCCAATGGTCTTGAAAAAATAATTAACATACAGTCCTAAACTAATTTCCTGATATATTTTAAATTGCCAGCAAGGCGAGCCTGCAACCTTCTGATCATTACAGGGCTCTACATTTCACTCGCATTTGCCCCTCAAAAAATGTATGTGCAAACCAGAGAAACTATTTCGGCGCACCGTGTGCTAGCAATGGTCAAAGCTGCTATGGATGCTCCTAACATCACAAGCCGACAGAAGAGCAAGCGGAGGCATTGTTACTGAGGACGGAGGCGCGGCTGTTGAGCGGGGCTAACAGCAGGGCTGGAGGCAAATCCGCGGAGAACGCTATTTCCCCCATCCTACGTTCCAACGTCTGTGTGTGTGTGTGTTCCTCAAATCTCTCTGCGGATCAGGATCAGACTGACCTGAGACTTTCAACATGGCTGCTGCGTGGTTCAAGGGTGTGCAACGTCGCATTTGTTTGGACTACAATGATACTGTGAATAAATTATTTCAGAAATGCTTTACGAATTCCGCTAGCATTGCTAACCATAGCCACCATAGTCACATGCGCACCAGAGCCAATCACTGCATACCGTAGCCACGTGCTCACCAGAGCCAATCATTGTAGAGCTCAAGCCCACGACTAGGGCTGCAGCTATCGATTCTTTTTGTAATCGATTAATCTAGCACTTTATCGATCGATTAATCGAGTAATCGGATATTTTTTTTTTGTGTGTGTGTTTTTAAACAACCAAAACAAATAATGCATAACGAAAATGATGTGGCTGTAAAATGATCAAGCATATCTCAAAAAAACAGAGGTATTCATTCCAACTCCAACATTTGGCTCCAAAACTAAGCCCATTTATCAAGTGCCAGTGCCAATAATTAAACAACAATACAGATAAATCAACTTACTGTAAAACATGTATAACATGTAAAACTGTGAATACAAACTTAAATAGTAAAGGCCATTTAGCCGTGGTTTTGTTTTCTTCATACAAAAAAGGATTGTGCCTTCTTCAAATTACCCACCTGAGAACAAAGAATGAATATAAAATATCAAGCCAAACAGGTACACAATGTGTACAATTTATAAAAAATCAATGTAAATAAAACAATTATAAATAAATACAATAAATAAATAATAAATAAGACTTTTTCAGTCTTCAGTCCCCAAATCCATGATAACCACACTAATCCACCAATCACAAGGAGGCAAATACACTGTGTGGGAAGACTAGGGTCCTACCTACTCCACACTATACTTGTCCTCCTGGAACCTAAACTTATCCTGAACTGTCAGGAATCATTTCAAAGTGACACAGACATATTGGATTAGCCGGTGGAGGCGGTGTAATGCACTCAAACAGAGTTTAAATCACAAAACAGCCAATTTAGCACGTAATTCATGATCATGTCTGTATAAAGTGATGTTTATTTTTGCTCTTCTTCTGCGGCTGTTTCAGTGAGTTTTGGGCGCAGAGTGATGATACATATACCAATGAAATTTGTAGAGTCCAAGCTTTCATATGGCATACTGTATGTAGCATTAGCATGAAGTAGCGTAATCGCCATTGCCGATTTTTCGGACATGCGCCATTAGCGTGTTTTTTCCATGTGCTCCTTTAGTTGCTTGGTGTCGCAATTGAGTTTCGATTAGGTGAAAATGATTATCATGAGCGTTTAGCCGAGCTTCTTCCTGTTAAGTTGGTGTGCTGCATTAATATGTTGCTACATGGTTAGCATGCTCTTATAGGGTGTATAATGCAACGTGCGCAGCTCTGGTTAAAGTGGTTAAAAACATCAAAGCTAAACATCATATCCAGTCAAACCGCATCACGACATCACTACAAATACAGAGTTAAATTGTGCCAACCAGCTGAATTCAAAATGTTTGACGCGCTGGTGTGCTTCCTGAACAACGGTCCGTGTGGAACAATCAGATCCCTGCCCGTATAGTGCGCGTCATTGGAATTTAACGAGGCTACAAGGCAGAGTTTTTGCCTCGAGGAATTTTTATAATCGAGTTAATCGAGTAACTCGATGAATCGTTTCAGCCCTACCCACGACATACCTTAAGCGGTGCGAGTTGGACCGGGATTTTGCCGGCAGTTCGGTCCTGTTCTGTTCTGTGCACACAAACTGACTCTTGTGGATTAATGAGACCAAACAAATCCGGACCAAGTCTGTTCGGGTCTGAGGAGATACAGATACGCACGGACAACAAAGTGGAATCGGAATCTGTGGATGTGCACGTTTGGTTGTTGTGGAACAGGGGAAGTTGTGTGAGGAACATCGGCGGTGATACAGACAGCGACAGAGATCAAGAGTTTTGAGAGTTGAGAGATTTATGACATAGCGTGTTTGGAGTGTATAGTTAGTATGTTATAGTGTTTAGCGTAGTGTGTTTAGTGTGTAGTGTAGTTGTTTTTTTGTGTTGTGAATGTGGAACAGGCAGGAATGAGCAGAGGAGCCTGAGGCATTGCCTGCATTTAAATGTAAATAGTTACACATAACTTTGTACATTTCAAAAACTTATGCACAAATTTAGCAAACAATTTATATTTGCACTATAACTAATGCTTTTTCTTACTCTGATTTTATGTTATTTTGTGATTTTAGGTCCATAGTGTTAATATAGTATGTCAAAATGAAAAAATAAATGTACAGTCACACATGTGAGGTTGTGCTGAAAATAATGACACCAAACAAGGCAAGGTAAATAGTTTTGAAGGTGAAATATAATGGTATAATCAAAAGTAGTCAAAAACAGCCAATTATATCCCTGACGTCCCACCATCCAACACAGCCTCATTTGGCCATCCATGAAAAAGCTACTTAACCTCCCACTTTTCTATAGGAATACATGCTTCCTACGGGCAATGCACTAGTCGAAACTAAATTTCGTTCCCATTGCACTGTAAAGTGTCATTCGAATGACAACAAAAGACAGAAAATATATTGAAATAACTGCAGTGCTTTTTAATATCTTCCATGTTATGTGGCTCAGTGACCCTAAACCAGCAGCAGATTGTATTAGTAAACTGTACGAATAAGACACACCTCTTTCTAACATATTTCAGTGCTTCCTCTTTTTTATATGAATATTAATATGCAGAAATTATGATTTTTTTTCTCAATAGCTTCCATGTCATGTGGCCCAGTGACTCCAAACCCACATCAAATCATGTTTCTAAGTGGGCCAAATAAGACTCACCTCTTTTTATTGTATTTTAGTGCTTCCTCTATTTTATATGAATATTAATACGCACTTGGCAAACTGACATCCTTCGTGTTTAGTACACATTGGATACAAAATGAAAAGAAAAAAATGAAATCACTGAAAATTTAAGAAATTGTTTTGTGATGCCTGAAATGAAAAAAATGAAATTAACTCTGTAAATTATTTTGTTCTGTGCTGCCTATTTAAGTGTTTAGTGTTCGATAAATCGATAAACAAATATTCTTGTGCTCCCATATATGGCTTTGTGCTCCCAGATATTTTACTTTAGGAGTACATGTGCTCGTTGGGAAAAATGTCAGCATAGAGCCCTGCATTACAGAACTGTAAGCCTGTCACTCAGGTTGAAGGCTCACCCAGCAAGTTGTACCCCACACAAACAAAGTTCAGATGTGTGGATATAATAATGGATTCCAAGCTAAAGAACAGCAGGGAAATGAGGTAACTGCCTTTTATTGATCCTTTATTTATGCAGGGGGACTTGCATGATTTATGATTACCTTGTGTCTTATCTTGGATGCAATCAATCTATGACTCCAGAATGTTTTAATGCCATTTTAAGAGTTTTAAACATATTTTGATGATTATCGATATAATATCATAAATCGCAGTTATTTTGGCAAAGTCAATCGTGACATTACATTTTCGTATTATCCCATGCCTAACAATAAGCAACATTAATACATGACCTTGAGAGTATTGCAATTATATTGAGATTACTGCAAACTACTGTTTACATTGCAATTAATTATGCCGGTGTAGAATAAGCCTTGCATTATGTAAAATGTGTGTTAGAATGACTTATCAAAACACATGCAATACCACCTTCGTTTGTGAGTTGAAAACATGTCTCAGCCCAGTACACTTCTATCATAGAACAAAGCAGAAGACCTTTACTATACCTTAGACACTGATGTTGCTTATACTATTGACCAGAACAAAGTTTTATGCATCATATTAAGCGATTTAATGGATCCCAGCCAGCCTTTCAGATGACAGAAGCACAGACTGTGATCTGGCACATGTTCTCATTCACAGTTTGTTAGTAATGGATATAAAGCGTTCACTGGGGTTGATTGCTGGGTCAGTCAGATGGTTCAAGTGTTTTCATCTGGTCAGATGCGAGGAGCAGATCGAGATACTGCTAATGGGGAACTGTTTTAAATTTCCCCTCTCCTTAGCGTGTCATGAGACAGTTATCAATTCCATGTTGAATAAAGGAAGGTGTAGATTTTTAGAAGAAATTAAACTAATTAATCAATCTACAGAAAATTAATTAAAACATTTTTTGAAAATTTGTAGATTTTTGAGGGAGAAATAAAGCCCAAACTTCCACGCATCTTTTTGATGTGAGAATTTGCCTTTATATCATTGTGAATATAAAATGTTTTTGTTATGGACTGTTGGCCTGACAAAACATTTAACCACCCCAACATTTTTCTGCCTTTTATTACATTGGACACATTTCAGTTTTCAGGTTCTGAGTTGTCTTTCTGATGGAGCCTCCATTTTAAGTAGTACGGCTGCCTACATTGGCTTGTATACAGCTTTCACCTCACAACCACACCAAAATATAAGTACGTCACTGTGAGCTGGGCTTAGAGCTCTGTCAGATGTCTTATAGTGCACAGCAATACTGCAGGTGAACGATTCAAGTTCACACTAACAGCCGCTGCTGCTGTTGTGCTGCTTTCACTGCACAGCCAATGGTGTTAAAGGACAACTCTAAAAATTGTTAGTAGTCAAATATTTTGATATTGAATCTGTACTAATAAGGAAACACAGCCTCAGATAACAATTTGCACTTATATAGTTATTATCTTTGATCAAGTTTGAAATTCAGCCCCTGATTATTTCCCTGTTTTATGAAATGTATCAAAAAAGGCTTTATGATCATTTAGTGGTGAAAGTAATGAAGGAACTTTGATTGAGGCAGTCCCTTTAACTGCAACTGCAGTGAAGAGCTTAATACAGATCTAATTTTAACTGAGTGCAAGTAACATTTCCACGCTGTATCTTTCAATAGTACTTTCAATGAATTTGCCTATTCATAGTAGGATTTACATATCTTGGAATGCAAATTACAAGTTAACTTCCCTTTCATTTGTATTTTAACTTGATCCCTTTCTTAAATAGGTGAGTTGGAAGAACTTCCCGTCGTCTCCTGAACAATTTAAAAAAACAATTTCAAGTAAAATGCCCTAGAATGATCGAGACCTTTTCCAAATGCCCATTAATATTATGTCTCTTATAAAAATCTAGTAATGCTGTTTTTCCACTTGCACTTTTGGTCATGCATTGTCAAAACGAGACGCGCTGATCATGTTTGATTCTTTTCCATTACCAGTTTTACTGCACTGAGTTGAGCCGAGTCGCAACTGACCTGCTCCGGAGTTGGTCTGCCCCGCCTCCAATCATGTGGAGGTGACAACTTGCGACTCCAGCCAACCCGTAGCAAGCAGCTGTCTCACCCTAAAATCATACTCAACTCATGTCTGTGCAGGAAACCTGAGAGAAAGACTTTTTAAAGGTCTGTGTTCAGCTCTCAGTACTTTTTTGGCCTCTAACTGAATTTCTTTAGTTTAATCTCGTCCTGTTTGTTCTTTCAAACATCTGTTTTGTTTCATCATGTTCACCTTCAGCTGTTTTGGGAGTCAAACTAAATGATTGCTGGTGAAAACACGTTTCCTGTGATGCTTCTTCAAAATAAAAGCTTTTCAATTATTTAATAACTAGGGGCTTTTTTTGAGAAGAAGTAAAATGAAACATCTTTTATCTGAATAAGGCCACTTTGTTAGTGGTGATTCTTCGATAGTACTGCAGGGATTGGGACAAGCGCGCCACACGTGTTTTTGACACACCTTCAAACAGGTAGCCCAGTTGTGATGGAAATGCAAAACCCCTATCGTGCCGGGCTGCCATGCCAAGTAAAACTGAGGAGAGTCAGGCCAGCACATGTAATGGAAAAACGGTAAAAGTATTATTTTTTGTAACAAGGCCCTATTCACACCTAAACGAATTTCTGCTACACACAAAACAAGACCATGTCATACTTTTACAAACAATGCATCACTTCATTAGGCCAATGGTACGCTGCATCATTCTTTCCTCAAACATGATGAAAGATGTTCAAGATCTGCGTCTAACACAGTTGCACTAATGCTGCAGTACATAGACCATTCAGTCAAACAGCTAATGTAACACTAGCACATATGTACAAAATTTGCTACCAAAGACATTTACAAGCTACGTTTTTTACAAGCTAAGGATTACCAGGGTTGTTCATGATTGAGTAATCGTTTCAACGTTTTTTCAAACAAAATGTAAAACATTTGCTGGTTCCCGCCTGTTGAATATAAGGACTTGCTACAATGGGTTTTATTAGAAATATTACAAAAAGTCAATTTTGCTTTTCATTTTAACAATAAATCCTCTGCCATCACCTTGTCAATCAACTCTCTGCTTCCGTCAAATCATAAGTGACATTTAACTCCTGCTACAGTATGCTGAGATTCTGCTGCTGGCGCTGCTGCAAAGAGAAGAAGAATCTGTAGCTGTAGCGTCCAAAATCGGACAGAGTATTGATTAAAAAAGCAAAACAGCGATTGGAAAGAAAAGGTAAATGGTGTATGCCTGAACACTGTGTAAAATTAACTCCAACTACAACACTGTCAGAAGTAAACTGAACACTCGCAAAGCAATATTGCTAACCATTAAAAAAACGTATTAAACCATTGAAGTAAAACACCTAAAACACAAACTTCAGCTTGAGGTAATATTCAATTGTGAATACTGGGCACAGGACTCACAAAACCTGCAATCATTAGCGGTTAGAATCTGTGTGATGGGGGGATGGGACTAGGTGTATAAGTGGAGGGCAGGGTTGGGGACTCAGAGAGGGGGAGAGAGCGTTAATATTCTCCCATCCACAAGTCATCCTGTTTGGGAGAAGGGGAACTACTGACTGGCTTCTTTCACCTCTGCTGACCAAGAACAAAAGTATCATTCAGTTAAAAATGGACTCAGGGCACCAATGGTGAGGCCGGCAAGCTCCACCGGCAGAGTGCAAGACCCCTGATGTCACCCCTCCTTTTCCCCTAAGTCCCAACCATGTTCACGCTATGAAAGGTCCTAGCACAACTAAGATGCAAGCTGCAATGCTCCCTCAGAAAGTACAATAGTTCACGCAGGTAGGATACCAATAAGGAAAACCTCAAAGAGACTCAGGTAAACTGCACTGAAAAGGACTGTTTGCTTTGTTACTGGCTGCAGGGCCTTGTCTTTCCTCTCATCTGCTTTTTTGTGAGAGGCCTGTTTCCATTACAGGTGCCAAAACTCAAGTCCATGTGGGCTGTAGGTAAGAGTCCAATCCAACGTTGTCATATGATTTATTAGAAAATGTGTGGTCCTCCATTACCTTTAGTGTTTTCTAAAGTAAAGGTAGATAACAACAGAATTAATAGCCCAAAACTCTCATCCTTCGACAAGGAACTTCCATGACCTTTGGGCTCTGCTACGCTTACAAAACACTCCCTTAACTCTCTCCATTTCTGCTATACATATGTGTGTTTGTATCTGTAGAACACACCTTCCTTCCTGTTGTTGGCACAGACTCATACAAGATTTTTCTCAGCGACTCCATTCAATCACACTGATCCTAAAGACATGATCGCTGCGAACAAATTCAGTGACAAATGTTTTAGAGAGGAAACACTCATATGTGAGATTTTTCCTTTACACATCAGCAGAGCATTGTGGCTGCATTAGCCCTGAGAGAAGGAGCCCTTGCAGCTGCAATATGTCTCACTAATCCATCATGATCCCTAACCCCAGTGCTCCACATACAAAAGACGGAGGGAGTGGGAGAGGACAACTTAAGTTCAAGAGACCAGGAGAACAAATGAGAGTAGGACAGAGAGAGGGACAAACAACCTTTCACATACTTTTCAGAGTTTGAAGTGAATACATTAGGCAGTTCAGTGTTTAAAACCTGTCACGCAGCGTTTGGATAGCTGACTGTGAGACTAGAAGATAGCACAATCTTGAAAACAACATATTGTTTTTCATTTTGGCATACAAAAATCCCTGCAGAGAGGCAGGAACGGCTATCATATCGTTTTGTGAAAATATTGTAACATGTTTTGATTGAGATGCCAGACTACACAGAATAAATTGGGAGTTTTTTTTTCTCCCCAGATTGGTATGCTAGGAGCTTCAGTGGGCCTAGTGTGACATGTCTTGACAGCCTGCTGTATGAATCCACTTCCTCCGGTTGCTTATAACTTCTTAATAATGGTGAATTAAAGAGGCACAATAGTAGTTCTGGTGAAGCTCGGCTTGGGCCATTGCTCTTGACAACAAACAGTAACATTTTCACTTTTTGGCCATGTGGCAGGAAAACACAGGTTACTTTGACTTGACTAAATGACACATTTAAACCAGCATTGGGGTAAACTTAAAATCCTAATCTCTTTTATGCTCTTTTTTGAAAGACAGCACAGTAATTACAAAAAGTCACATTAACTTGCTGTTTTCAGTGCTGTTGCAGAGGTGGTTACTTTAGTTTATGATTAACCCAGAGGTTGTGAAACAAACTGAGGAGTTTCTTCATGGGGCAATCATCAACTGTATCTGCACCACTACATGAAGATCTAACCTACGTTGTGCATGCCACTTTTTATAAAAATGAAAAATCGTGTCTTTGCTTGAAGCAGTAGTTAAGTCAGACTTGTCAATCTGTTAATGGCACAAGCTTGACTCCTAATTATTTTGTACTACAGCACTGGGAACAAGGCACTGTTGGCTACAGTCCATGCAGCATTACTCACCCAAATCTGGCCCTATGTGTGACCTCAGCACTCAGTACATTACTTTGTGATTCAGTCACATTGCATTTCACACCCAAACCTTAATAAGGGTAAAATTTCAATGCTATGTCTTAACCAGTTATCCTGCAACAGGCTGCAATGAAAATTAAAAAGTTTGTTCAGGGGCCAAGCTAATATTTGTATCCAATAATTCCATAGACACAGTTTGCGCAGAAGACTTAATGTATGTCCAGTAAACAACAACGGAGAGCCACAAACTGTGGAGTTATTAATTTTACATACTGGTTTGGCCCCAGATCCGAGCAAAAGTAGGGACATTCTACATCACAAAAATAAGTTTGACGACAGCCTGCTGCTAGAAAAAAATAGTAAATAATTACACTTTGAAGGGAAGTGTGGAGCATTGAGGTCTCAAATAGGATTAAACCAAATCATGTTTATCATTAAGTGAAGAAAAAACCTCATTGACATTTACTAGAGCTGAAATGATTTATCAGAAACAAAATTCCGATAATTGGTAGGAAAAAGGGTTTTGCTGCTTTTCTATGGTGTAATTGTAAATTGAATATTGGCTGTTGCTGGGAGAAAGAAACTTGTGAATTTCTCAATCGATTGTTTGGTCTAGGTTTGAAAGAAAATCACCAATACAATTATGTCCCACATTGGATTTATCCAAACAACAAAACCAAACCCCCAAAGTATCTAGTTTACTATCATGTATGTCAAAGAAAAGAATCAGACCTGCACATCTGCACAGAAAAGTAGGTTGAAATAATAAGTTGGTTACCAAAATAGTTGCAGTTACGTTTTCTGTAGATCGATGAATGCACTGATTTGTTTCTCTAAAATAGGTGATTGATTACTAGAAAAAAATTAATGATACTGTTGAGACTATAATTATTATTTACAGTCATTCTACATGACAGTATGAGGAGAAACTGTGAAGTGATTTAACATTGTTTCAGAGGAAGGATTTGCAAGCTTTAAAGGTGCACTACGTAGTTTTGGGGAGGACATAATCAGAAGAGAAAGATCCTCTTTGACGGACAGAAACTGAATAAACAAACGGACCATAAAAGGACAACACAGTTTTATACCTTTTCACCTGTTTATATGTGGGGGACCCTGCCACCTTTCTAGCTTCAAACAGTGTCCTGCGGGCCTTATTTCCCTCTGAGAACAGCTTGTTTATTCAGTTTTGGAAAAGATAAATAATTCTGAGTTTGTATTATTACCCTAATTTCTAATTTCCGAGTTTGAATTTCTTCTCCAAAACTACATAGTGCCCTTCAAGTTTCTCAATTCACTCTTTAGTCTTGACATCATCACAAATTGAGACTGGTGACCACTACAATATTCAAGATGGCACACTCAAATTGTGTTGACTATTGACTATCATATATGTCAACAAAAGCATCAGATCTGCACCCTGGACCGCAAAATTGTCCAACTGCCTAAAAAAAGGTTAAGTCGATTACCAAAATGGTTGCTGGTAGGTTTTCAATAGATTGATTAAAGCACTGATTTGTTCCAACTCTGACATTAGAGACAGATTATTGGACAAAAATAATGATAATGTAGAGTAAGTCATCATTAGCTACAGCCCTACACTACAACATGAGCTGATCTAATATTGTTTCAGAGATGGATTAAACTTTTTGACTGCGAGTTGCTTAAGCTTTAAACTTAACTGTGTGTGTGTGTGTGTGTGTGTGTTTCACCTGATCACTATAAAGGACCTCGAGAGTTGTGACACCTTAAATACTGACTTTAAACACTTCCTAACATCCTCATCAGGACAGTTTTCCCTCTGGTTAGCCATTGTAGCAAGTTCCCTCTGTGATGTTCAATGCCCATGATTCACTTGCGATGTAAACACAGCGAACATCCCCTTAACTCGGGCCTTTTTTCTTTTCTTTTCTTTTCCTTTTTACAGTAGAGGCGTTTTATAAGTGCACAGGCGTATATATAGGGTGTTATATTTGGCTGTGGGTGTCGGTGAAAGTACTTACAGGTAGTAGGTGAAAGCACTGAGCCCGGTCGGGACGGTGGTCAGCCCTCTCCCGGAGCAGTCTGCACCCCCATCTTCATCGCAGCTGCATGAGGGCGAACAAACGGCCACCGACTGCCCTTGACCGGCGGCACCAGGACGAAGGAAACACCACAAACATATCCAAAACAAATCCACACGCATTTTGTTCCTCCTCGTCGGTTCAGGTGAAAGCGATTTTCAACAAAAATTAAATAAAAGAAGAAGGTAGTGGAGGGTGGAGGGGGGTTGTTTTGTGGTTGGACCTATTCCGGACGTCGACTTCTTCTTCTTCTCATGTGGTCGGTCGGTTGGGGCATGAAGAGATGAAGCCTAACCGACGCTTTTTTTCAAAACAAAAACCTAACGTCCGAGCTCCTCATACATTCGCCGACACACACAGAGACACACGGTCAGCAGCCCGGCGGTGTCTTCGAGCGGGCTACTACCTTGTCGTGAAACATTTTCTCAAAGCCCCCGTGTGTGTGTCGTACGAGTCCATGAAAATAAAAGTAGCAGGGGCTGGCGACAGGAGTGGTAGCCTACCTTGCGTTTTCTTGCGTTTTCGTTGTCCCATTAAATAACGCCACAACCAAAAAAAAAGAAGGAAAAAAAAGCGGTGGCTCTCAATGCGGTTGTCCCGGTTGGTTTGGTGCGGAGGAGGGGTAGTGAAATCTCCAGTTAAACGTACCGCGGACAGTCATGAACCGTGCTGGTTTTTTTTTGTTTCCTAACAGGAGCTCACCGTCAGTTTTCAGCCATTCCTCACGCTCCCCTCCTCTGCTCCAGACATCAACAGCACGCTTGTAGCTCGGCAGGCACCCTACCGGACAACCTGCAGCAGTGGGCCCGGCCTGTGCAACACTGAAACCTGCACCACCACCACCACCACCTCAACGTCAGGGTCTGCCAAACACACTGCACTCCCACCAGCTACGACTTACAAAGTAAAA
>CAEMYA010000013.1:2476322-2505966 GCA_903131615.1 Diplodus sargus
AAAAAAAAAAAAAAACCTGTGAACGCATGCCTAGGAGTACCGTACGGGTAATGCGCCGGTAATTCCTTGGAAAACAACTACTAACCACTTCTCAACCACAAAAGCCACTTTTTTTTGCTGTTGTGTGCATCAGCAGTGGTGGAAAAAGTAACATACCAGAGTTTTTACTTAGTGTAGTGGTGGTGGAGTGTAATTAAATACAATTTACTTGAATACTGTACTTAAAGTGTAATTACTAGGTTAGAAAAAGTAGCCAAAAGTAACAGTTGAGTAAAAGTGAAAATGAATAAATGAATAAATACATACGGTAAGAAAAAGTAGTCTATTCACCAATAATCTCCAAAAAGTACCCAAGTTAAATGTCTTAAAATATCTGTATCAGAAGTATTGTACTGGCAATTATAAACAACATAATAAAACAGTTAAACAACAATACACCCTTTACAGTCTGTAATTATATTTGTATCTCATGTATACATGTAAAGATAGATGTGCATATGTACAAATGCATGCAGTCTGCAAAGTAACTGGTAACTAAAGTAACAGATCAATGCAGTGGAGTAAAAATTACCATATGCACTTAAAGAATAGCAATAAGGCCCAACACAGTTGTTTAGTGTCAGGTGGAGGCAATTTACATACAATAGTAGCCAACTTGAGTAAAAGTCTTAAAGTTTCTGATATTAAATGAACTTTGGTATCAAAAGTAATTTACTGGCAATAAAGACAATAAACAACATACACTCTTGTTGCCTTTAGATTCTGTAATTATATTTGTATCTCATGTTCATACATGTATGTTATTTCATCTTATTTTACTGCCTCTAGTGTCTCCTCAGTGAAATACATCAATGATAGTGTTTCCTCAGATCTGCAATACCTGTTGTTAATGCCTTGTTTTATTTATTACCATTTATTCATTTATTATTACTCACTCTTTTACTTCACTTACTGTGTTTAAGTAGCTGGATACGTGTGTGTGGAGTGGGAGTATGTGTCTGCGTATGTATGGGGAGGGGGGTGTTGAAATTGTTGCCGTTTTAATTTTGTAAAGCACTTTGTGCTACATTACAATGTATGAAAAGTGCTCTATAAATAAAGTCTGATTGATTGATTGATTGATGCAATGATATACATGCACTTTATCCGAACGTTCCTATATTTGTATTCTGTATACTCTGTTTTTGTGTGTCTTTATTTATTATTGTATTATCATTATTATTATACCTTATAATACATTACCATTACCATTTCTGTAGTGGAGTCCAAGCAAAAGAATAGTTGTAAAACCGGAGTGACAATAAACATCTCAAATAAACATCTTGAATCCTAAATATCAAAAGTAGGCCTGTAAGTAAAAGTAAATGATACATATTATTATTTACATGTTTTCTATAGGATTACTCGCGTGAAGGACTGTCACATCTGAAAGTCAGCATCTTTCTGATTATTCGAGCCAGTGTTTATTTTTACTAATAAAATACACCAATTTAAAAATGAACTGCTCTGGCTGTAATGCAGCATGCAGTCTACAAAGTAACTATAAATAAAGTTGCCAAATAAATGTGGGAGAGTAAAAAGCACAATATTTACTTAAAGAATAGTAACACAGATGTTTAGCATCAGTAAACACACTTATTTAGGAATATGCTCATGCACACATTTAATTTGTTAGGTCAGTGGACGGGTCTGAGAATTCAATATGTAGTCTGGCCTGATTGAGTATTAAACCCAGTTTAAGTCTGTATTTAGCTCCCATTGAGCCCCATTTGAAGTATTGCAGGCGTATTAGCAGCAAAATGTACCTTGGTTAGAAAAAAAAATGACTTAAGTGTTACATTATTGTTACATTAATATGAAATAATTGTTAATTGCAGGAGGTGGGGGATGGAAGAAACCTCTGGAAGAGCCACAGAGAAGGGATCCCTCTCCCAGGACAGACAGACATGCAATAGATGTCGTATATACAGAACAGACCAACAAAATCACAATTTACAAATTGCATTGACAGAATATCTGATACCAAAAGTGTGTAACAAAGTTAACAGTACAGAGAGTTGATAAAATTTTATTTATGTGGCTTATACTGCTGATTTATTCAGTCATCATGCTTTAAACACTGTAATACCTTAAATTCAATTATGTTATCATATGTTTATAATGTGAAATCTTTATCTGGTAGGTAACCAGATGCAATAACTGTAATGGAACAAAAGTGCAGTACAGTACAGTGCCTTCACTTCCATACTTAACACATCCAGTGCTGTGGTGATATGAATTGGGTGGATGATTGACTGGATGGATTCTTCACAAAAGAAGTTCACAGTGTGCAGAGTTCAGTGGAGATCACATTAAGTACGCACGGATAATGCAGGTATCTGTGTGTGTTGTGTTAGTGGGAATGTCAAGAATTAAAAAACAAAGAATAGATGACAGATGGTAGATGATGAGTAACAGATGATAGGATAACAATCACTATTAACGGCAAGTGTCTAATAAACACAAGTTTAAAATTGTGTAAAAGTGCACAACCTTAAACCTCAGGTCAGGGGTGAAGAGTAAATTAGCTGAAGAATGCTGTACACTTCCTGCCTCAAGGGGGTTGCATATTGTTGTTTTTAGGGTTACCCATTACCTGCTTGCCTGTTTAACCCACAATACACAGGAAAACATTTAAATGAAGAGCTGAATGAATCACCAGCTACCATCAAAGACCTTTGAGCAAGATGACACTGAACCGTGGAACAGCTCAGGCTGAACCAGACAGCTGACTGTGGCGGGTCTTTTTGTTGTGTCTTTTTCAAACATGGGTCAACTCACCAGAAGCTTGTCATAAAGACCAAACAAGCTACCCATGACCATTTGAATATGTGAAAACAGGATATTTACATAATACAATCCTTTTCTGTTACATACTAATGTATTTGCATACATTTAAACCACCAAGTAACAAACTAATTGAATGTACATACAAAGAAATGTAGGGAAATACACACACCTACAACTTTACCTTCAGACACATAAAATGAGAAAGTACAAAATGGTTGTAATGAATAGTACAGCCTTTTACATCCATGACCTTTCTGTGGAATAATTTGTGGGTCCTGACAGCTGAAAGTCCTCATGTGGAATTGGTTTGGCAGATCTTGAAGTCCGACATGATGTCTGACAAACAGTTTGATCTGCTGATGTGGCTATAAAAAAGAGACAACCAGCAAAATACTAACCATAGAATAAAGGAAGTTACATGTCAGAGGATAAGAAAATCAGACATGACATTTATATTGTACATATCTTCACAATTAGGCTCAGGTATGACTATGGCATGGTCTTTGGGGTCATTTGCTATACAGATGTTAATTGTTTGCAGACTTACCGTCATGTCATATACACATATGGCTCCTAAATGCTTCTCTCTTGTTACTTTACATTAGAGCCAATACTCTGATGCCATTATTAGGGAGTAAAAGAATTCCGATATTTTTGCGATTTTCCCTCAAATGTGGTTATCAAACATGTAACATAGGCAGGATATTTTACAGTTTAATATTCAAATTGTTTCATAATTGTATATAACTCCTACCATCTTTTTCTGCATTAGGTTTTGTAGAAAAGAAAAGGTGTTCATATTTTTGCAAATTGAACAACATTAATGCTGATATCATAATTTCTGTCATAAGCCGATGATATCAGCTGAGAATCATAGCAATTGGGCTCTGTGTGACATAAATCTTTTCCTATTTTTTAACGATTGCACTTTTGAACAGTTTGATTGAGAACAGATTTTTGAGATTGTAATCATGGTTATGCACACAATATGTCCTTTCTGCTGCTAGGGGGCTCTTTATCAAAACAAAACAAAAGATGTGTGTGTGTTGTGTTGTGTGAAGAGCGAGCAAGTGGGTACCATAGCTGCTGAGAGTCAGGTGCAGAGCCAGAACGTCTAGAGGAGTCACATCAGATTCTACCCTGATCCAGAGTTGTTCACTGACAGGACGAGATCTCTGACGAGAGGACTTTTTACCTTACTTCATGAACATAACGTTATAGAGAGGAGGGAAGGGTAAGAAGAGAGAGAACTGGAGTCTCTGGTGAGTGCTGAGTTTAATGAGAGTTGACCTGAATTTACACAAAACACACAGACACTAACACCCTTGATTTGTGCTGTTGCAAGTTAATATAAGCTTACAGCTGATCTACAGTTAAGTAATGTAGCTGTTTGGGCTGGAAAAACACTACAGGAGTAAACACAAATGATCCTGCGCTCAATCTGGCTTCACTGACGGTGAACACAGCATTAAACAACTACCACTGCTGATTAAGATCTATCTGACGTGATTCAGGCACGAATGTTCAAGGTAATGTCTCAAAGTTTTATTCACCTTACGTTAAGTCGCATTCCCTTTCCTGGAGGTCACAGCAGGCGACCAAATGAAACACATTGTTACCTTGAGTAAACATTTGGATTTCTCTGGGTTTGAACATTGTTGGAAATATTTGGAAAAATATAAGTAACAACAAAAAAGGTCTAGTCATTTTTAGACATTTTAATTTAGAATTCCTACACTTTATCTCTGTAAGTGCTGGCTGCAAGCATAAATTGGGACAAACACCACACTGCCAGTGGTGAAGGCTTATAACTCTATCCACCACATAGACCTCTGCATTTGCTACATGTCATAGACATGTCAATAACTGCTCTTCCTATACCTGACTTCTGTTAGTGATCTTCCTCCTGCCTCCTGCCCGACATCTTTTTACCCCACAAACATTTCCAACCTGAATAAAATGTGCATCTTTATACCTCTTGCAAATTCAATAACAAAGTCACCTGACACTCAGAGCATCTCCACCCTTCACATTGTGAGATAACCACTGGTGCGTGGGGAAAAGGGCAATCACTCGGACAGGGCAAAAGGTGCACTGGGTGTGGCAGCTATGTTTGGTATTCCTGTAGCCAGAGGCACATGGTGCACCTGCAGCACATAAAGAAACTGGGATTGGATTACGAGCAATACATTATGAGTGGGGTGGTTTACAGCATGGCATCAATCATGGCCAGTCAAATCAGCCACAGACATTCACTTTAAAATAGCTGTTTGCACTACAGCATACACTTATATAAAATGAACTTCTCCCCCCAAAAAATAATGTCTTGTTCAGAAGCTGAAGAGCTATATTCAGACTTGTGGAAATTGTGCAAATGAATTATTGCTCTTAGACCCACAGCGAAAATCAGTGTGACGTCAAAACTTTTCCTGACAGGGTTCCCTAGAAGTTAGACCACAGACCCCCAATTGATAGAAATGTTGCCCCTGATCTGATACAGTTTTGCTTTAAGAGGATTTATTACGAAAAGTAGATGAAACACATGAAAGAAATAGTCACACATTATTACACATTATTTGTGTTACTTATAGATGGAATTGTAATGAAAAAGAAAATAATTCCCCCATTTTGCTGTGGACCCCCTGGAATCCCTGGACCCCACTTTCAAAACCACTTCTACATATGGCATTTCTTAGAGCAAAGTTCACCCTGATATCATTGTAACTGCACATGACCCATCAAGTCACTTGTTTTGCTAACCAGCTTGCCAGCGAAGAGATGTTTTGCTGTTGAAGTTACGTTAGGTAGAAATCAGCATTCTGTGTAATTTGGTGCCCCCCACAGTTTCTGAGTGCAACACCACCATCGTAAAAGACACATTCCAGGTCTATAACAATTTATCAGATGTAATTTAGGTGTTAACTACAAAGAAAACTCATTACGCCATAACAACGTTATGTATTGTAAACTTGTATCTTGAAGTAAACATGTATGTAACATTGTGATCCGACCCTCTCACTGAAGTTACATAAAGCAGTAACAAGTGATCGGGGGCGGAGTGGCTGAGACAGAGACAGCATTCACCCTATTACAAGACATTGTAACATCAAAATAATTGTGAAGCTTTTATTGTAAGGTACTAAAGTTACATGATGACGTTTGGCCTTTCACGACGTCCCTGTCAATGAGCAAACAATCTGTGTGTCAGAGCAATGCTAAAGTAAGCTAAATCATTCTTTTGACAAAAGTACAAAATATAAAAAAAAACCTTTGTGCTTAAGAGTCAGAAACGAGACATTGCACTTGTCTGACAAGTAGTCATACTTGTCATCTATTTGAGTGAGACATCAGGCGAAAGGTCAAAACACACTGAATTATCCACAAACTCAAGTTGCAGTCAGCCTTGAGTCCAAGTACAGCCTCAGCATTGTGCTGCATACTCTAAATGAGTGAAATGAACCTACGCAGAGGTCATCAAGTGGGCACCTTCCGCAGCACTTTGTTGAATACGTTCCCTGAAACACCCAAAAGGATAAACAGTTAAGACTGACATCATAACTGTGACTAAAATCATGTCTGTGTCTATTGACATGAACAAAAATGTGCACTGAGGGGCACATTTTTGTTCTTTTGTGAAAAGAGAAGGGCTTGCAAGCTGGTGAAAGTACAGACATGAAATACAAATAAAACACATGAAAACAATATGTGATTGCCCCCAAAGCATATTTTGGTTAAGAATAATAGCATGACTCTACCAAGGATATTTTCTTAAATTCTTCTTTATTTGCCTGTCTTCAAGTCTTGAAACTGACGAGCACTCTGCTATGCCCTCATTCAACAAACTCTCATATATTAGAAATAAGGTAGACGTGTCTGAGGAGGTAAATGAACTTGTCTTGGTCTTTGAGGCCAATACGCCCACAAGCCCTAATAAAGGTGCCCTATCATTAAATATGTGTACCCTGTAGAATTGGATATGATTGTGTTGTGATGTTTCAGCACACAGCTATTAAGCCAGGAGTGTACATTAATTGTTGTAATAGTGACTTTCTCATCACAGTTGTGGGTGTAGTGGAACTCTTGTGAAGAGAAACACTACCCCACAGTGGTTAGATTTTCTCAGTGCTTCAAACTATGTTCCATTCACACTCGACGGTCATGAATTTCACCCCCCTGGAGCACTGGAAGAAAAAAAAACTGTGGCTTAATGTATTCCACATGACAGAGGATTAGAGCACGCTGTGTAAGAATTCAAATGTGACACCGGAGTTTAATATCTGTGCGATGTGTAACAAATGTCATCTCTGTTGTCAGAAAGGCTCATGTCTTTCTCCAGAATGAAACAGAAGGAATATGAGAAAGAGACTAAGATGGAAAAGGAGGAATAGAACAGAACAAATCTAAAATAAACTGAAATATTGAACCCCTTAATGAATTAATGAGGCATGACAGTGGATGACATGGCTACAAAAAAATTAAGAAAGTGATCCCAACGGTGGAAAGTAACTAAATACACCTTCTCAAGTACTGTACAACTTTGAGTTACTTATCCCTGACTTGATTGTACCAGCTTTATGATACTTTACTTCTGCTATTTCATTTGAGAGGGAAATATTGTGCTTTTTGTCAATAGATTAGGTTAGTCCACTGGCTTATGTGGAACAAAACTTTGGTTTTCACACAGGCCTATATTCCTCTTCCGGGTCGAGTTGGACTTCTTTGTCCTGTCGGACCCATAACTCCAGTGTACCCTTTGAAAAATGTCAGTGATTGTCACTTTTTGTCTCTTTCTGCCAGGATGTTCCTTTTAGCTCTGATGCTCAATAATAAAGGCAAGCCCTGAGGGACAATTCAATGCAAAGGCTAGAACAGTTATTAGCAAGTAAGGGGTAAAGTGACCGTAACGCCAGATGACGCTATCTGTCTGTCCTCAGAGGAGTGTCAGTGGTCACAATGATCACCTTCTTCTAGATGGATGTCTGATGTTCGTCATTCCTAGACTATAATAAAGCTTCTTTTGTCCGATGACCATAGCTGACACAAATAAGGAGCATCTCTGGCAAAAAGGATCACAGAAACAGAGCGGACTGTGAAGTGAGCTAATGAAAATGAAGTCATTGGCGTTTTCAAGGTAATGAAGCACTTGTCGTTTTGTTCAGACAGCATATATAAATAACCTTGGGACATTGCTGTGTTTTTGAGGCTGTGAAAGGGAGGCTTTGAGGGCACACACAGTCGCAGCCATTCAAGTCTCAATGTGCTGTTGTGAGTGTCATTTACACAAATTTCATATGGCCCATCCGAGAGCCACTAAATTCACTATAAACCTGCGGTGATGGAACTAAATGGAAACTGGATCGGGTTGTACTGACTCAGATGGATGAGGCTTGCGGATATGGTGACCTAGAAATGTTAACTATTAAGGCCTACAGCTAACATTCTTATATTAAAGGTTACTCATGGATATAATTCCTCAGCAGCAATGGAGGACAAATTGCTCTAAAGAAGCGTCTAAGTCTTAAGGCCTAAAGCTACCGCTCTCATTAAAAGTTACTCATGGATATAATGCCTCTCCAGCAACAGAGGGCAAATTGTACCAGGTTTTTAATCAAGGAACGGTTGTTAAAAGTAACTGAAAACACTCTCATGTATAAGTATATACGTTTCAGTTGTCATTTTTGTGGAAGGGCTCTCGGCGAAGGAACATTGTGTCACAAATGTTCTGTAAGTTGAGACGTTTTATCCCCAAATTACCCTCTAAAATCTGGCAGAATGCATGTCCGGTAATTGCATCCTTGCATGATCGGCCTATGTGGTCCTGTCATTCATCTTCTCTCTCTGTATAAATGCTCATTGTGATACTGTCCCCTCAAGCTATATTCTGGTATACGAGCGTGGTAGCATCAACACAGTGCTCACTGTTGTGTCTCACCAGTTGGTGAGATATGACTGACATCAAGTATCCACTCAGATGAACAAGATGTGCCTTCATCAGACTGACTTCTGTAAATGATCAGACGTGACAATTCAATCCAGGATGGAGCGTCTGCATCATGAGCATAAATGTGTCTTAAAACTTTTTAGAGCTGCCATGATCAATCAGTTAATTGATACATTTTCATCTGTCAAATTGACAGCAAACTAGTTTGATAATGGATTAGTCTAGTCTAAATGATCTGTTTCCACCTTCTGAAATGTGAACATTTTTTGGTTTCTTTACTTCTCTACAACAGTAATCTGAATATCTCTGACAAAATGTCACGTTGGGCTATGGGAAACACTGCGAGACATTCCTCACCAGTTTCTAACATTTTATTGACCAAAGAACTAATAGATTAACTGAGAAAAAGATCGACAGATTAATGGAAAATAATTGTCAGTTGCAGCCCTACTACCGTAATTTCCCTCAACAGGTAAGAATTGTTTGAAAAGATGGGCATATAGGATAAACCATACGATGCAACACAATCAATAGCTAATATAGAACAATAATAAGTCTGTTATGACAGTTCCCCAATAATACTGCAGGAGCTCTTGATTAATTTCATTCTTGCCTGATCAAATCAAGATTCAGATTTTACTGTTTACATCAGTACAAAATCCCCAAATAGTCAATTTAGGGCTAAGAAAACCAGCAAATATTAATATATCATATCATTTGACACTTGGTAACACTTTCTATGAAGCATCACAAACATATTCATAATATGATATAATGCACCTGTATATATTTAATATTCAGAATTCTTTATAACAATATCCATAACTCCAGATAACACAGATGTCGATAATGCATTATGAACATTAGTATTAGGCATTGGGAAATCAAAAATAAATTTTAGTGTCCTTGCATCCACTTTTTGAAAAAAACTTTACTTAAAGGAAACACTGGTCACTCACAGTAACAGTTTATACTTAATAAGACTGATTATAATGTGACATAAAATAATCATAATGTATTACACCTACAATCATTTTAATATGATCCTTGAAAAAAAACAAACTGTGAGAGACCAGCAGTTAGGAAGTATTGACACCTGATCTTATAAGTCATGATAAATACGTTATGGTTGTTATAAAGCACTCTGAATTATTACAGTGTAGTTGCTTATAATTACAGGCACACTATAACACATTATAAATATGTATCCATTTTAGACATCGGCATCATAATGAGTTACGATTACTATGGTTACGCATCATGAATAGTCATGTTTAGAGTGTTAATACATTTTATTATGAAGTGGTATAGTTGCTTTAGAATGCATTACAGGTATGTTTATAATGTGTTATAATGCTTTATAGACATGGGCTTCATTGAAAGTATTATCCAGTGTTAATCACATATAAAAGTAGTAATTTTCTGTCAATTAGCTGATCAATTGATCAACCAAGCTTTCATTGATATTTTCTTATTTATTTACACTACCTGGCACATTGCTGTTGTTTGAGATGTGTTTCTGCTTTGACAGTTAACTGTGCTTTGAAATAAATCTGCTTTGGCACATTCCCCAGCAATAAAAGATTTACAAGCTAATATCACTAAAAAATGTTCATAGTACACAACAAGAAAAAAACAGCCGGTTGATGATGAATTAAATGTGGACCTTTTTAGCCACAAAGAGCTTCCCAGTGTGAAACTCTGCCCAAACAGTCCCAAAACACAATAACTGAAAACCACAGTGACAGGAGAAACATAGAAACACATATTAGCCCATGTGTGTCCGGTAGCTGCAGGCTGTCTTTTGAAAGCACGCTGTCAGATTAATTTTCAGCCTCTCAATCTGAAAGTCCTGCTGATGGCGAGGTTCAGCTTATGCTGCCTGTTCATTGTGGGACTACATTTGCAATTGATGGAGGACCAGAAAACCATGCTGCTTTCCTTTTGTATGCCCACAAAGTCTACTGGGTGTAGACAATGAAAAGGAACAGTGGTATAATTTGAACAGTGCAGGGCGAAGGGGGTGGGGAATGAAAATCAGTTAAAAGGTTGCAAGTTTGTTACATGTTTAGTCCAGAAATTATTGACAAAGCAAATGCCAGCTTAGACAGCTGTTTACTATTGATGGGTCGAATTAATTGTAGCAAAAGCCGTCTTATAAACTGGTCTCATTAAGATTCATATTGTGTAAATTGAAATGCCATATCTGAGCTTTTTGGATTCTCTCGATTGTCAGTGTAAAAAATTCCATGGCAAGTCCCTGAGAAAGTGTGAGGCAGTGGATACATTACACATTCTTATCCTCTGATAAGAACTGGGGTCTAAAACATAAAGTTAGCTTGTGGAATTTTCTTGTATACAAACAAAACTTTGTTTACATCGTATCCTTGAAGCCAAACAAACATGCACTTTCTGAAAATGAAAGAAAAGCTTGTAATCCTATCTTGTTTACGTCCATAATTTCTAGCTTGCAAATGTCTTTTTCCAAAACTATTTTGGTGCACTGCTATGTTTATTGGGGCGTCAATGTCGATCCAAGTAACGGTTGATTGTCGTCGATTGTAGTCGAGTGTTAAGCTTCTGCATAACTTGAAAAAAATATCAAAATGTATTGATCCACAGCATTACTAGTGGGAACAAAAACTCCACATCACCTAGTAGTGTGACAAAGCAGCAACCTCCAGGAACTGAGAGATGAAGCCCACGCAGAGGTACCGAAAGCTGCAGTTCCTCGAATGGCCACTTGAGGCTCACTCCAAGTCAATACCCATGAAACCCCACGTTAAAAAATCTTGGAACTATGACTAGTGGACACAGCCCTCAAGACCAAACCCTGTTTATTCCTATGAAAGCTGCTCAGTGGCGCATGAAGCCAAAAACGGTTAGCTTCTTTCACAATGTTAGCCTTGTGATTTTGGGGGGCGCTTTAGTTACACCCTTCGGCCACTATGAAAATTGGCTTCCTGGAGGCTTGGCTAAAATGCACAAAAAAAACACTTTCAGTTGTCAGACAGTTTTGGTTTTTGCTATACTACTAGACTGGAGTGGAGGAACAGACACTGGTGTTTTGGATTAACAAGCGACCCTGCTAAAGTTGCAATAACGTATTCAGGCTGATTGGGGCAATTAAACCTGAGGTCAAATTCACACCAATAACATGAGGGGACATTTGCTTCTCTTTATGCATGAAATAGAAGCTTGAAGCTAGCCTAGTAGCTTCTAGCTAGTTGAGCTAAACTAACATCAGCGCCTCCCAAACTTCACCACTTCACCGCCCACTTTAGATTAGCAAAAATAAGCAGAAGTCAGGGACTGCTAAGATGGTGAAGGCCAGTACCACCCGATTTGAGCTTCATTCTGGCTCATCAGAACTCTGTGAGTGATGTCACGATGGCCTTGTCCAACAACTTTCTTTAGGAAAAAAATCAAATGACCGGACCCAGCTGTCCTCCGAATCTTCCTCCAGGCACGGATCCTCTGGCTCATCAACATGTTTGTCCTGTGCTGTTGTCATTGTCGACCCCTCCCTATATTGCATCTTTTACACGCCTCAGCGAGACAAACCATGACATCCGCCATCCTCTAGTCTATTGGCCAGTTTATTACACATTTTATCGTAAGATAAAGGTCTGTACCAAATTTCACAACTATTCATCTGATCGTTGCTGAGACATTTAATTCAAAACCACAAATTAACCTCATAGTAGTGCTGAAGTAAAAGTTAAGAGGAAGTCAATTAATAAATTTGTTGTTGCAATCCATTCAGTAAATGTAGAGATATCCCAGTCTGGAATAAAATAGTGGAACAATCTGCTAATCGACAGATCAACATCACCATCCACAGACCAGTGGAGCTTGCATGCATAGCTAAATTTGTATTGTCTGCCCTCTAAATGGCACAATCAGGGTTCATTCTGGTGGTAAAATCTGTTGCAGTGTTGACACACTGCTGTGCTGCTATGACACATTTGAGCAGTAAAAGCCCTGCATCTCAGAACCTCACCTGACCTACCGCAAGTGCATTTAATGGTGCACTTGGTGAACCACATCCTAATGTCACTCTGCAGTGACCCTGACATGCATTGCATAACACAACTCCTTCTTGTTTCTCAAATCACCCTATTTCCTTTTTTGTCCTTGCAGAGTTAACCCACTCCCTAGTGAGAAGAAAACAAACGATTTTCTATTAGTTCTCAAGATTCAAATGGTGAGTGTGACTCACCGTGTGCTTATACAACACAAACCTTCATAGTTCTCTAAGCTCTTCTCTCCTATCCTCGCTCCTTCTGTCACTCCTCTCATTCTGTCTTTCTCTCTCCATTTTATTCACCATCGTGCAAAGTCTCAAGGGTAGACTGAATGTCCTCTTCCATTTGGCTGCTATTTTGGTCTCCATGTCAACAAGATATGAGTCACCACACCCTCCAAAAACGTGGACACAATCACTAAAACATGTTACTATTAATACAGCAATCAAGTAAATCGTGTCCTGCGCACGCGTTACCGTGCGTCAGTCAGGCTCGATTTGAACATCTGGCCTAATGATGTGAAGATGAATAAAAGTACATGAACATTTGAACAAAGCATCGCACTGTAAGCACTCTCTTGTAAAGGAGCTGTTTAAAGATTCTGACTCCTCTGAGCCTATTTTTACATGCTGCTGTTAAAGCACTTTTAGCAAACAAAATATAGGATCACAGACTCCATACGTATGTGTGTGTGTGTGTGTGTGTGTGTGTGTGTTTGTGTAAATTCCTGGCACCATAAATATATCGATTGCGTATGCATTACGTATACAGAATTTGCCTAAAAATATCTATCTATCTATCTATCTATCTATCTATCTATCTATCTATCTATCTATCTATCTGTCTATCTGTCTGTTTGTCTGTCTGTCTGTCTGTCTATTTAAGATGATGCTGAATTTTAACTGGCAAGGAAGAGGTAATACAGTCCAGCCAAATCCAATTTAGTATAATTAAGAGCATTAAAATGTGTTTGAAGTGGCTAATTTGATATTATTCATCTGCTAATAAGGACCCTGTCACTGTATAATAATATTTCTGGGGACTGAAATGGAGTCTGGAATCTCACTTGATTTGCAAATTGTTCTGACTATGCACAATGTGTCAGCTTGGCTTGGCCACTTAATGTGATTTTACCTTTATGATAAATACGTTACGTTAATGATGGCATGGTGGCTCAGCAGTTATCCCTGTCGCCCTGCAGAAGGGAGATGGTTCTGCGGGCAGGGTGGGGCCTTTCTGTGTGGCTTTGTCATGTGTGGGCGACATATAGATAATGCCGCATGACAACAGTATAGAGAAACTGTGAATAAGGTCAGGAATACTCTTTATTTTACACCATATCTTAGTATTTCGAGGCAGCGACTACAAAGTCATTGACTCTTCAATTCAAGATTCAAATTGAAGATTCAAAATTCAAAGTGTTTATTGTCATATGCACAGTAAAGAAACATGTTCTCAGTTATGCAATGAAATACTTCCTTTGCTGTCGACAGAATGCCAACAGTGAAATAAAGAAATATATACAACCAAAATATACAATATACAAAGTAAAGCACTTTTAAAGCACTATTACACATGGCACATGAGATAAATTAGAAAAAGCAGCAACAACAATAATAATAATAATAAACCAGTGCAAATCAGAAATCTGTGCAATTATGCATGTAAAAAAATGTAAACAGTTGGGACAGTTCTGAGGTAGATTAAACTCTTATCTACTGTTTAAGAGTCTGATGGCAGTGGGAAAGTAAGGAAAGAAATGGCTGATGATGTCTCCTGTTCTTCCTCATGTCCACTGTCATCTCCTTCATCCTGTCCGTGTTGAGGGTGAGGTTGTTGTCCTCACACCACGACACCAGACTGGCCACCTCCCTCCTGTAGGCCGCTTCGTCCCCGCCAGTGATGCATCCTATCACTGCGGTGTCGTCCGCAGACTTACTGTGGTACATGGTCCCGACCTGTTCGATGAATGTCCATGCAGACACTTGAAAACAGGGTAGAGCTAAAACAAGTATTCACTCAAGGATGTCAATTTTAAGAATCAGTCAGGAATCATAGGGAGCTCCAAAACTATAGGAAGCAGCATCACTGCTTATTACAGTACAATATACATTTTGCTGTAATTATTTTTGGCTGTTGCGGTTCGCTGCTGTTAAGTAGCTCAGTTAACCGTGGGGCTAAGCAGACCTATTAGCTCACAGGACACTGTTTGCAACCTCAGATGACAGGTGGAGTCAGCGCAATTAGTGGGGCTCAGCTCTACCAAGCTCCCAGTGAATATGGCCACACACCAGACTGCGACAGAACACAGCCACAGAGACGACAGATGCCATTTTTGAAGACTGGGGATAAGGTACAGAGGTGATTTACAGCAGTGCAGATCAGGACTATGAATTTGAGGACAGGAAGAGACGACAGGCAGACGTCCCAGAGGGATGAGCAAACCAGAAGTGGTTGTGAAAAGACAAATCAAGACTGCTTTGGTGAGTCTTACTGAACTTTGTCACGTGTTTTGAGTTAACAAGGCAGTTACATCTTAGTTTGGTTAGAGAGAAACTGGAATTCAGAAAGTGTATATTTATATTTTTCTGTTTAGGAATGAAAATATTTGCTAAAATATTTTACTTTCATGACATTTTAATAGTTTATTTGTTTACTTACTAGACTAAGTAGAACTGTGGGACAGGACGGGCTAGAGCTTGCTGTTTAGCACGCTAACCTCACGGGACAACTTTGTAACACGTGAGGTGAAATTTGCTTCTCTTTATGCATGAACCAGAAGCTTGAAGCTTGAAGTGTTTGACCAAATATTAACAATGTTATGTCTTCACAGTCAGTTGATAATGTTAGTTTTAATGTTTTAAACTAAAATTCTATCCATGTCCTACAAATTGCCCCTTTAAAGGAACAATTGCAATCTGAGGTTTTAGTCAAGACAAGCTTTAAGGTCACTGGCTCCACATCTATTTGAGCCATGAGCTAATTAGCTAATGGTACCTAGCAACAGTCAGGGATTGCTGGCAAAAAGCAGCAGTTTTTGGAGCTACCTTTGAATTCGGGCCATATTCTACATTCTGAAGTCTGTGATGTCATTTTGAACTCAGTATTTATAAGAATCAGGGTCAAAAAGTAAAGCATTGCATTCTGAACTTAAGCCATCAGTCATCAGTTTGGTTCAGGGAAAGTTTTGGACAAGTTTTGAAAAGTGAAACTTTTTTTGTTAGCCAATCATATACCTCTCTTGACTGTCCTCCCTCGTCTCCTGTCTATCTCTAAAGTTAAAAATGAATAACTGCAACTGGTGACAAGATGGGAGACAAGTCAGAGGCAGGGAAGCTACTTGCATTGTAAAATACCCCAATTATTTCACAATCACCAGCATGTTTTTTATTCTGTAAATGAAACCAAATGCAAAAATATAAATTAATTATTTGTGTGTGGGAGCAGGACACCCACACAAGTGCTATGGATAGAAAACCCTTGTGTACAACCATTGATACATTTGAAAACAACCATTTTATTTGTCCATAGGTGATCTTCAATTTGTACTGTATTCAGTTTGCAACAGAGAAAATAAGGTTGATTTACTTTTCTGGACGTTTTATTATTTCTCTTCTACCAAACGAATAACATTACTGGAAGCCATTACAGTAATAAAAAAGACAGGAATATACAGTTTAAATACAAACACTGCTGTCCACTGAGATAAAAACCAACAGTCTATAGGAGCCAAAGTTTATAGCCTTGAGTATAGCTGATAGTATTTCTAACCTACCACTCTTGTGCAAAACTAATTAATAATTTCTCAGCCAATGTCCTCCATGAGAGACATCAGAGGGTTGAATCACGTCACTGGATCTCTCTTGCGCACACATTTCTGCCAACACAGTTAAGCAAGGCTTTTCCAAAGACCTCTAGGCGTTTGTGTGTTTGATGAGACGCTGTTAATAAAGGAATCATGAAGCAAAGAAATGCAGAAGGACTGACGGGGAATAAATGTGCATGGGGCTTGTAAAATAAGGCATGAGAAGGCAAACATTTAGTTGTTTTTGCAGTAGTGTGGCATTTATTAGACATAGACGTATGCTTAATTAACTGCGCATTTACAATAAGAGAGAGCATTACATGTCTTAGCCGGTATTTCATCACTGCAGCTGTGACCCACAAGGACTGCTCCTCTGTTTTCTCTTTTCACATGAGTGCTGGAAGTAGCCTCTCGCAATTCATGCGTCATGCAACACAAATGTATACACCCACTTTTACGCAGTACCTTACTGTAAGCACGGTTATAAAGAGCCGAACACACGAGTGAATAGATCAATGAGTATTACATAGAATATAGAATATTCCTTTGTTATCACTATACACATGTACAACAAAATTGTGAATGGCTTTCTCCTCAGGTCCATAAAAACAAATAGTGCAAAGTAAGAAAGGGGAAGTATACCAAATAAAATACACTATATTGCCAAAAGTATTCGCTCACCTGCCTTGACTCGCATATGAGCTTAAGTGACATCCCATTCTTAATCCATAGGGTTTAATATGACATTGGTCCACCCTTTGCAGCTATAACAGCTTCAACTCTTCTGAGAAGGCTTTCCACAAGGTTTAGGAGTGTGTTTATGGGAATTTTTGACCATTCTTCCAAAAGCACATTTGTGAGGTCACACACTGATGTTGGACGGGAAGGCCTGGTTCTCAGTCTCCGCTCTAATTCATCCCAAAGGTGTTCTATCGGGTTGAGATCAGGACTCTGTACAGGCCAGTCAAGTTCATCCACACCAAACTCTCTCATCAATGTCTTTATGGACCTTGCTTTGTGCACTGGTGCACAGTCATGTTGGAACAGGAAGGGGCCATCCCCAAACTGCTCCCACAATGTTGGGATCATGGAATTGTCCATCTCTTGGTATGCTGAGGTATTCAGAGTTCCTTTCAGTGGAAATAAGGGGGCCAAGCCCAGCTACTGAAGAACAACCCCACACCATAATCCACCCTCCACCAAACTTTACACTTGGCACAATGCAGTCAGACAAGTACAGTCCTCCTGGCAACCGCCAAACCCAGACTCGTTCATCAGATTGCCAGATGGAGAAGCGTGAGAACGTGTCTCTAGCGTGAGGACGTGTCGTGGCGTGCTTTACACCACTGCATCCGACGCTTTGCATTGCATTTGCTAATGTATGGCTTGGATGCAGCTAATTGGCCATGAAACCCATTCCAGGAAGCTCTCTACGCGCTGTTCTTGAGCTAATCTGCAGGCCACAGGAAGTTTGGAGGTCTGTAACGACTGACTCAGCAGAAAGTTGGCAACCTCTGCGCACTATGATCCTCAGTATCCACTGACCCTGCACCGTCATTTTACGTAGCCTACCACTTCGTGGCTGAGTTGCTGTTGTTCCCAATCGCTTCCACTTTGTTATAATACCACTGACGGTTGACTATGGAATATTTAGGAGCGAGGAAATTTCACGATTGGACTTAGGGTTGCACAGGTGGCATCCTGTCACAGTACCATGCTGGAAATCCACTGAGCTCCTAAGAGCGACCCATTCTTTCAAAAATCTTTGTAGAAACAGTCTGTATGCCTAGGTGCTTGCTTTTATACACCTGTGGCCATGGAAATGATTGGAACACCTGATTTCAATAATTTGGATGGGTGAGTGAATATCTTTGGCAATATAGTGTATAGTAAAACTATACGCATATATACAGAAAAAAAAGAAAGAAAAAGAAAAACAATATAAACAAATTAGAGGAAGTAGCTTTAACACTGTAATTGGTCACAACAGAGGTGGTACGGCTCAGGGGTAGAGCCAGCGTTTTGTTATCTGAAGGTCGCTGGTTCGATTCCCCTGGTCTGCATGTCAAAGTTTCATTGGACAAGATACTGAAGCCCAAACTGCTCCTGATGTGCTGGCCAGCACCTTGCATGGCAGCCACCGCCATCAGTGTATGAATTACTGTAAGTCGCTTCGGACAAAAGTGTCTGCTAAGTGCCGTACATGGTATATAAATGGTGCAAAATGGTGCAAGTATGTCAACCGCTGCTGCAGTTTCTATGGGTGGTACGTGGGGTAGATGGAGGTGACAGTTTTGGGGTAGAAGCTGTTTTTCAGTCTGTTGGTGGCGGATTTGATTGTCCTGACCCTTCTGCCTGAAGGCAGCAGTTCGAGTAGGCAGTATCCGGGGTGTGTACAGTCCTTACAGATGCTGCCGGATTTTTTTCTTCAGCCTGGTAGCATAAACAGTGCACAGTGCAGGAAGCTCTGTCCCAATGATGCGCTGGGCTGCTTTAACCACACGGTGCAGATCTTTGCGTTCAGCAGCCGTGCAGCTGGCATGCCACACCCTTGCGCACTTGGTCAGGATGCTCTTGATTGCACTCCTGTAAAAGTTGACAGTTCTGTGGGAGCTGACCTGTTTCAGCTTCCTGAGGAAAACCAGTCTCTCTTGGGCCATTTTGACAAGCTGCGATGTGTTAGAGCTCCATGTCAGCTGCCTTGACAGGCTGACGCCAAGGAACTTCAGGTCATCGACACATTGCACCTCATTACTATGTATATGGAGGGGGAGGTAATCTCTTCCTTTAGTTCTCTTGAGGTCAATAATGAGCTCCTTTGCCTTGGAGGTGTTAAGGACCAGGTTGTTGTCCTCACACCACCTAGCAAGACGGTTCACCTCAAGCCTGTATGCTGACTCCTCATTGTCTATAATCAGGCCCACCACAGTTGTGTCGTCAGCAAATTTTATGATGGAGTTGGAGGTGAAGATGGGGGAGTCAAGTGTGAAGAGTGTGAAGAGCATTGGTCTCAGTATACAGCCTTGTGGGGTGCCTGTGTTTAGGATGAGGGTGGAGGAGGTGTTGTTTCCAATTCTCACTCGCTGTGGACGATGTGAGACAAAGTCCATGATCCATGAACACAGTTGTGAACCAAAGCCCGGGGTCTCAAGCTTTATTGATCAGCTTGTGAGGGATGATGGAGGAAAAAGTGGAGCTGAAGTCCACAAATAGCACCCTCACACAGCAGTTCGGATTCTCCAGATGTGTCAGGACGCTTTGCAGAGCTGTGTTGATGGCATTTTCAGTGGAGCGGTTTGCCTGGTAGGTAAACTGGTGTGGGTCCAGGTCTGGTCGAATGATGCTCCTGATGTGTAAGAGCACCAGCCTCTCGAAGTACTCCATGACTACAGGTGTTAGAGCCAGCGGGCGGTAGTCATTCAAGCATTTTGTAGGTGATTTCCTAGGCACAGGAATGATGGTGGAAGATTTCAGGTATGATGGAACACTGGCATGTTGTAAGGAGAGGTTAAATATTTTTGTAAACACTTCTGTCAGCTCCTAAGCACATGTCTTCAGTACCTGGCCTGGTACACAGTCTGGGCCTACTGCCTCATTCCCATTCATCTTCTAAAACATTGCACTCACCTGATGGTGTTGGAGAACCAGGTTACACTCTCCAGCTGGTGGGCAGTCACCTCTCTCTGCATGTCGAAGTGAGCAAAGAATTGGTTGAGGACGTGAGGAAGGTTGAAGTCTTCACTGGGCCATAAAGTATTCCCTCTGTAGTCCGTCAGTGCCTTGATACCATCCCACATGCTACGGGGGTTGTTGTCATTGGACCGTTCTTCGATGAGCTGTTTGTATTTGCGCTTGGCATCCATAATTCCTCTTTCTAACTGTGCATCACTGTAGGCCTGTCTGTCATAGGACCTGAATGCTGCACCTGTCTACTTGAACAGTGCCCTCACCGTGCTGTTTATCCAGGGCTTCTGGTTGGGGAACACCTTATCTGTCCTATGAGTAGTTACAGTCTCTCGGCAGAAGTTTATGTACCCCAGCACAGATGCAGTGTGTTCCTCAAGGTTTGCTTCCTGTGCAAACATATCCCATTCTGTGCTCTAAAAACAGTCCTGCAGCATTGAGGTAGTTTCCTTAGACCACACTCATACTGTCTTTATAGCTGGTTTAATTCTACAGATTTGGGGTCTGTCAGCTAGGGTAAGAGTGAGGAAAATATGGTCAGACTGTCCGAGATGTGGAGATGGAGCTGCTTTGAATGCTCCTTGTTTATCTGTGTAAACCTGTTCTAGGACATTATTTCCTCTGATGAGGAAAATTCACATTTTGCGGAATTTGGGCATGATACGTTTTAAATTTGCACGATTGAAGTCCCCTGCTACTATGATCACACCATCTGGATGAGCCATCAGCTGCTTATTAATGATGTCATGTAGCATTTCCAGGACTAGCATGGCCTTAGCTTGTGGGGGGTATGTGTACTGACATGATAGTTATTCTTGTAAATTCCTGTCAGGAATCTGCACCTCACCATTAGCAGCTCCAGGTCCGGGCAGTAGAGTTTGTAAACAATGTCCGCGCCAGCTGTAAACAGAGCAGCCGGCTACTTCGATCGCTGCGCCTGGGACGTTGTGATTCGGCCATGTCTCTGTAATAATGGTCACGCACTGTTGAGCAGTTCTCATTCTTATCTCATCCACTGTTTGTTAGAGACCTGCAGTTTGTGGGGAACTGGCTGGAGAGAGCTGGTCTATAGGGGTTAGCCTTTAGTCGAGCGTGAAATCTGGCTCGCTTCCCCCTCTTCTGCTTCCCCTCCCTCGTTTCGCAGAGCCGATGTTAACTCTGGTGGTCGCTGGGGTGCGTAGGATCTCCGGCGGAATAGAAAAAGTGAAAGTCAAAATGAACTCTGTTGTGGTTATTGCCAATGAGTAGTAACTGTGCTCAGTCAAAAGAAGTCCGGTGTGCTGCAAGACCAAAAGAAATGATGAAAGGACAAACTAAAACTACCACGTGAAGTGAGAGCTGAGATTTAAAGAGAAATGAGAAATTTAACAAGTTAATGCACAGAATGCAAGAACAAATTATTATACATTAATAAACACATTGTACTCCTACAGACACAAAGTTCATTTAGTCGGTTTGAATGTGCAATATGTAATTTCTGCCGCTAGGAGTCTCACTATCAAAACAAAATAGAAGTTCAACTATTCAACTATGTTTATCTGCTAGTTGTTTTGCTCATTTGGTGCGAAGCATATAGAGTTTTAATTTTTTTTTGCTAAGTGCAGCTGCCTCTGAGTCTTTGAGAACAGTGAGAGTAAACTAAAACAGTAAAGTTGTGGGCCAGACAGCGAATCTCTCTCAAGTATTGCACTGCCATATCTTTATAGTAGCCCAGAGTGAACAAAACAAATGGGAGAGCGGATTTACCGTTTTTCATGGTTCGAGCAACAAACAAAGGGGTAGGGTGAGGCTGGGGGTAAGCAGATGTTTGCAATCTATAAGCTCACCTCTAGATGTCACTAAATACTACACACTGGACCTTTAGGGTAATATAGAAATATTGATCATTGTCTCTTTAAATTGCTTATCGACATGTTATTGCATGGAACAGTAATCAGTCAGGCCTCTGGGCAGCCAGTAAGTGGTCATACATGAGCCCTCTTTATATGGATTAATGTGAGGAGAAAAATACATTTCCTCGGCTGTTAAACTGAAACAGTGAACAGTGAATCTTACAGCAGATTGCTATACCAAAGAATGATCCCCATATGAGCCACTGAGGAAGAGCTGATAATGATTATGTCTGCCTCAGTGCCAGAAACAAACCCCTAAGACATAATCTGCGGCTCCATTGTTCCTTGTTTCTGTTATATCCCCTGCGGCTCCAATCATTTAGTTTTTTACAGCTGCTAATATTTGTTTATTTATTTATTTTTTGCTTTTAAGACTTTATCCAAATCAACTAGATTCAATTAAAAATGAAATTAGTTTAAATCTTAAATTACCACATGGCTGACATTACAAAGAACACATAGTGAAGATGAGGAAGATAAAAGTCTCAACACCCAGACAGCAGATGTAACAAGTTCCCTCGTCCCTAGAACAGGCATCAACAATAGACAGCTGGTGAGCTCGATCTGGCCTGCTAATATTTTTTTGTTACCCAAGCTTCACAGGGTTGTTTCAGGTCTTTGAAAAGTGGAAAATTACTGTTCACACTTACAGAAGATCCAGTAAAACATTTCTACAAATACAATCATAGCAGTCACTTAAAGGAAATTGAAAATATAATCAAATTATGAATAATTTGATTTGATTTGATTTCAGCAAACTACAGTGTTTTCTTTTCATGTATTCTTGAGGACATTGATCACATGGTCACAGTGTGTCTCTAATGTGTGCATTCTCTGAGCTTCATGTGGCAAATTCAAGTGCTCGCTTTCCAATATGACAATCTTATGTAATAAGTATGTGAATGTACAGGCTGAAAGCCAAGCTGCCAAGACACCGCTACACCACTGGACATGTTCCTCAAACATAGAGAAGTTGAGTTAGGTTGATTCAACTGTTATAGTGTAAAAGTTTTATCAGTGTTATCAGTGTTATCAGCCTTAAACAGAAAAGTTAGCTGGATCATAACTCATGCACTCCTATGCATTTCCAGAGATAAACATTTTTTGAGTTATGATCAAACTGTTCAATGAAACAAGGAATAGAGAGACTCCTGTGATATTAATACCACGCAATACACTGTATCTATTGAATTTGAAGCTGGAGCTGGGAAACGGTTAGCTTTATAACTTAACTTAGCATTGAAACTGCGAGCCAGCATTTTCCACAGGAACAGGATGCTTCTCCTCTTTCTTAGAGCGATAGGTGTGGCATATCATTAATTCATGAAGATTTAGATTGGTGACTTTTTACCAACACTCATATTATTGATTAGCCCACTTAGGTAACACTTCCACAGCCTTGAAAGTGCTGCCAGTGCATCAGTTATATGATGACAAGATCTAACATGTTAATTAGTATACTTTTCAGACTAGTTTTTTTATGGCATGGAATGCAGATTGTGCCTCAGTCATGAAGGAAAAAAGTCTTAAAAAGAATCAGGTCCAAAAATGTTTTCTTAAACTCACAGGAAATTCATACAAAAATTCTTGTCTCTAAGAATTAAGAAAAAGTCCAGCAGAAGTGCTTTGGATTAACTGTTGACAAAAGATTGCCTTCTGGCTGAGCCCTGAATCAAAACAGACATAAAGGACAAGACTGACGCATCTGTGATTTCATTTATTACTAAGGACATGTATTGTACGCTGGGAGGTCAACAGTGATTTATTTATCTACAGGCCAAAAAGAAGCTCCAATTTTGATGATGTTTGGAAACATTGGTTCTCTCAGAAAGCAAAGTAACGATGATATAATAAAGATATATGATGTGTTGGATGACTCATACAAATGAACTCTAAACTAAACGTATATGAGTGAGGTAAAGATGCTGCAGTTAAGAACAGACTGTATTATCAATACTGGATCATCCAGAAAGCTCCCATAGAGCACAGCCTGGTCTGAACTCATGACTGTCTCTGCCCTCAAATGGCAACAAGTGCAGTGGATTTTTAAAAACCAAGGTGATGTCAAGTGAACCTGCATAAAATATGACAACCTTCTGCAGCAACTTATATCAGTTAATTGACACCACTTACCCAGCAGAATACTGATACTACCATAACAGCTCAGCTTGTAATGTAGGACCTACACACTGTTTCTACATCAGTGTTCGGCTCAGGCTGCAGTTTATTATCCAAACCCAACCAAGCTTGAGAGTCAAGTAACCGAGCACTGAACTCAACAAGTGTTTTTTTTAACAATCCGAACAACAAACTACAAATCGATGCAGTCAATGTAAGCTGAAGCTCTGAGTTTGTGTTACCCTGTCATGTGGTTGTTGCCATGGTTACAGCTTGACATTCTTCACTGATTACAGACACGTACAGTGTATATGACTGTGAAAAAGCATCATTCTATGTAGAACACGGTTCTATGGTTGCTACGTACTCATACAGGCCAGAAGTTAAATCCAGGCAGCAACTTCCGATGTGAACCCGACCTGGACATTATTTCTGAATTTCTGTCCGACCCTGGCCTGGCCCATTGGGAGCCAATGGGTCTGTCGCCATCTTGGCAGTGCCTGACTTTGCCAAACTCCTGGCTAATCAAAAATGGGCAGAGATTGAGCATGGGTGGAGCTGAAGCAAACCGAGTTAGTTAAGCAAGCCCACAAAGATGGAAGCTACCAAGCCAGTTAACACTAACAAGCCATCTGTGCTCACACATAAGGATTATATCCTCTAGCTGCTGTCTGACTGTTAATGTTAACAGAGTTGCTCGTTAGTCCGAAACACCGGCCTCTGTCCCTCCAAACTAGTTTTAGTCCAACTGAACCACACAGAAATACATATTATATGTCCCATATTTGAATTAAAACTATTATTATTAACTAAAACCATTAGAGGAACTGTATCTATCTCTACGGCCTTCAATTTTAAGAGATTGCCATCCAGGCGCTCAGGTTCCTACCTGTGGTCAAAAGACATGCAGGCCCGATTAGCATCGTACAACTCAATTGGTGTGAATGAAGAACCACAGGGACCTCTGGAAGCTCCAATTTAAATTTTTTGGTTTTTGTTTCACTAAAATCCAATACAAAGAGGTGGTTTCTCATTCTATGACTATACGGAATATTCCTCTGATGGTATCACTCTTGCAGAGAGGGTGAGGCGCTCAGGCATCATCAAGCAGCTTTGAGACGAGCTGCTGCTTCTTCACATTGAGAAAAGCTACTTGAGGTGATTCTGGCATCTGATCAGAAAGCCTCCTGGACACTTCCCTGCATACAATTTGGAGGAATTCCTGAAAGGATTATATGTTCATCTGGCTTCGGAATGCCTCATGATTACCCAGAAAGAACTGGAAGACCTGACGATGGAGACGGACGTCTGGACTACCTCATTTAGCCTGCAGCCTCAACAATCTTCAACAGCTCCAGTAAGTAAGTGGATGGAAGTTCACCAGTAAATGAACTTCTTATGGCAGACTAATAATGAAAAACACTAGAATTGTTTAGAATTGAAATCAGTATGTTTCTTAAATAAATTCAGTTTTGCACATACCAACGTTACATACGGTCACATTGTAAGGTTGGAGTAACTCACTGTTGACTTTTGCTTTTCACTGGACATGGACAACTGTCTCCTGGATGAAAGGCCTGTGCATGTCAAACTGTCCTCCTCAACCTCCTCCAAATGCAAACTTTATTGCTCTTTTTGACTACTTTAGCTAATTTCATCTTTTGCTCCCATAATAATTCATGGAAACAGGATAACTTTTTTTCACATACGTCTAAGAGGTGCCGTATTTGACATTCAGGAGCATCTCGCAAGAACACTCGTTCACCAAATCCATAATATCGGTAAAAGCTAGTTAGAATCGCCTGTCGCTAGATGGGCCTTTAAAATACATAAAACATGACAAAAATGTAACATTTTACCAGAAATCTAACACTCTGTACCCATGAAGAAAAGAAAAAACAGCTCTGAGTTGAGTTGTAGCCCTTGAGCAGCTCATAGCGGGAACCTAGCACAGCGTCGCAAGCACAGTGTTAGCAGCATGGCTACCACTAGCATTTCATATAGCCTACTTGTGTGGTGAGGTTTTCCAAATGTGAACATTTCCTAAAACATTTTGTTTTATAAATTATACATGTACGGATACTTTTGTATAGTGTATGCTAGGGGTCGACCAGTTACAGTGATTTCAGTAACGAGTAATCTAACGCGTTAATATTTCCAAACCAGTAATCAGATTAAAGTTACTTATTGAAGTCGCTGTGCGTTACTCTTATTTTTGTCATTTTCCATAGTAAGAATATATATTTTTGCTTTCTTCTTGCGTCTCAGGGAGTGATGTCACATACGCGACAAGTAACGTTTTCAGCACGAGGACAACTCATGTGTAACACCACGCAGCTACACAAGAACAACAATGGAGGGAGGAGAGAGATGCACGTTATGAAGTTGGAAATACAGTCATTATTTTGAGATCCTGTTAGCTAAAGATGAGAATATTAAGGTTTGTTGTACACTCTGTGCTGGCGACAAAGTACTATCAAGCTAAAAAAACACGATATCAAATTTGAAGTCGCAGCACAGTTAAGTTTTCTGAGCAAGTCCCACCAGGTGGTGTTAAGCAAAGAGCTGCGAGCAAAGCCATGGTATCGACTTCTGCAGGAGGTCTCCCACCACCCAAACAACAAAAGCTGGACTTCAGTGCAAAACAAGTCAGTGAGGGGGAGTTGAAGAAGTTGGTCGGGCGGTATGTTGTAGAGGAAATCCTGCACTTAAACACAGTTGACTCGCCCTCCTTTCATGCCATAATAAAGAAGATCCCTTCTACTATCAATGCCGTGCTGCCTCACAGAACATCTTTTTCTTTCTACCTGGAGAAAGAGTATGAAGAGATTGAGAGAAATCTGAAGGCCATGCTGAATGTTTATGTTGAAGAGGGGGGGTGTTGGCACCTGCTGAATATAACTAATAAAGTAACTTGTAATCTAACTTAGTTACTTTTATAAGCAAGTAATCAGTAAAGTAACTAGTTACTTTTTAAAGGAGTAATCAGTAATCACTAATTGGATTACTTTTTCAAGGTAACTGTGGCAACACTGACCAGTTATCAGCTTGGCCATATGTTGAAGTCAATATTTACAAAATGTGGCTCTGATACAAGATGTGGTTATGCAACATGCAATGGTACCAGTAACTAACTGTAAAAGGACAATATTTACCTCCAAGATGTAGTGGAGAGAAAGTGTAAAGTAGCAGTAAATGGAGAACTCAAGTGAAATACAAACACCTTAAAATTGGATGGTGACAGTACTCATGTTCTTGTAAATGTTCTTAGTTACATTCTACCAATGCAAAAAGCATAGTAAAAGCAAGGTTTCCTACAGCCATTACACTGTGCATTAAGTATTTACTTCAGAATGTTAAGAGAAACAAAAGCTGTCTTCTGCCAGTTAAAGTTAATTATCTAAACTACAGTTACCATGTCATAAAACCTTGGCTGTGCTTGCTGATGGTTGTGTGTTGACACACTGTGGAGATGAACCTTGACTTCACAAGGTGAGATGAGCTGCCCAAACGCACCTGTTCAGCCTCGCCTGCCACTCCTCTCAAGGACACATCTTTGTGGGTCTCCTCCTTCAACATATCAAGGATTTGAAAGCTATGCACTTGTGTTAGTGCACTGCGCACAAAGTATTTTCTCACAATTTTATATATGTAGATGGGTGCTGTTGCAGTGATGTGTTTGTTTGAATGTGGGTTAGAAATGAAACTAACAGAATAATTAACTTCTCTCCATCTCCACCTCCTAATTGTCGGATATTTTCCAACTCCCTCTCTCACACGCACCTACAGAACCTTTTCTCTCACCCTTATTTCTTGGTACCGTCATTCAACACCTTAGCTCATGCGTCATCCACCTATTTCTTGGAAAGTCAGCTCACAGGCAGTCCATGTCACAATGACATTTCATCCACATCTTGAGGCATAATTAAAATTCACATATTTTCACACTGTTTTCACACCTTAATATATCAGCAACGTTTTATCAATGGACAATCTTCACTTGTGTGTGTGCCATTCAGCTTCAAGTTTCTTACTGATTGCAGCCAGATCTCATATGATTCACATCAATCGACAAACAGCTGCTACATTCAGGTGCCTGTGAACACTGTGGACAGCGTGGACACTGCAGACACCGTAGACCCTGTGGACCTACTTCAGGGATGAAGTATAGAAAAAACCCAACCTGGCTGCTTTAAAATGACTGAGAACCACCTTTGAGTCTGTGCTTATAACGAGTGAAAGAAGTCTAACATCACCTATGGGGGTGGTGATAAGGTGGCCACTGAGAAGCACCAGGATGAAATCTGTGGGCTGAGTATGAAACAGACTCTCACCTGCACTGTGAACACCAAAAAAAAGTCGAAGACTTCACTAAGACAAAAAACTTTATGTTGTACTTCCATAAGTTGATTACTGTTACTGGAATCCCTCTTTGCTTCAAACCAGACCAGAAAAGATTCAATTTAACAGATGTTGAGAGTCAGTAATGTTTCAGATTCAGTGTGGATTCAGTGCATCCACCTCACACTTAAAGGAATAGTTCAACCTTATGGGAAATACTGTATGCTTCTGCACTTTCTTCCTAAGAGATAGATGAGAGGATGACAATGATGTTTGCATGCTGAAGACAAAGCCAAAGCCAGCAGCTTATTAGTTTCACTTATACAGGGACCAAGGGAAACAGCCAACACTGGTCAAAATAAACACTTCACAGCTTGTTTGTTTAATCAATACACACCTGGACAGGAAAAGATAAGTCAGTACACCCGCCAAGAAGTTATTGGAATTTGTAATGTTTGTGTATAGATTAAACAGATCAGATACAACTTGTTGGTGGTGTATGGTTGGGGTAAGGAACTGTTCACAACTGAACCAATACTGGTACCCAGTGGTAAGTTTTTTTTGTGGTATTTTACTGTCTCTGTAATAATAAAAATGTCATTTCAGTTGTAAGAAATAACCAAATTAGAGCCCCATTTCTGTAAAGGAGCAAGCGATTTCAACATTTGGAGGCAGCTGGAGAAACAGTTTTTACTGTGCACTTTACTCAAGCACATTTACAGCATAGGATTATGTAACAACATATACAAATAATAATAAAAAAAACAATAGAGGGCAGCAATTCACCGTTGCAGTTTGTAGTCTGTCTGATCCAACAAAGAAAAATCACCGGCATTTTTGTAATGTTGTTGTTACTACAGCAGTGTTTGGATGTGGTACTATTTTCCTGTAAATATTATGTGACCATGAATGACTGGATTCATACTAAGGTTTCAGATATACTAAATTATCTCACTTAGAAATTTTGGATGCAGCCAGAGGCTGTGTTTTGGCTAATGCTAGTAAA
>CAEMYA010000013.1:2506343-2554216 GCA_903131615.1 Diplodus sargus
CTCAGTATTCATTCAGTCAGTACCCTTTAAAACACTGAGTTCAGCATGCAGACCTACCTGGTTTGCAGAGTCTTTAATCTTTATACAGAGCCTTGCTAGATGTTTCCCACCATTTCAGGTCTTAATGCTGCGATACGCTTATCGCCTCCTTGCCCAGTAAACAGCTGCTAACCCTAACCCTAACCCTTTTGGATCCTACTTGTTTTAACCCTGACCTAACCCTAACCCTAACATCTACATCCCCATTACCTAACCCTCAACCCCAATCTCAACTATAATCTTGTCATCTAAATCTTAGAAGCGCAAGAAAAAAAAGGCCATTCAGAAAAATATCTAACTATTCCTTTAAACCAAAGCTTAGTGTTCCCACCAGGCTCTGAAATACCGGGATTAAATGTGCAGTTATGGATAAATAACCTTCAGCAATTACTCCGTTACTCAGGTTTTGACTCGTCATTGGCAGGAAGTGCATAGGTAAAACTCATTTCTTAACAGTCCCCTTGACTGTGAGCCAGCATGAGCAATACCAGGACCTAATTTATGAGAGAGCAACAAAGTGCACATACGCAGTAAGCTATTGTGACTGAGTGAGTTTAGTATAGGAGTGTCAAGAGACTGAGGTTTGTATCCTCTTTGGAACATTATTGTAGTGTTCAGTTATTATGTTCCTTTTTTTTCAGTTTTCTGTCACTGTGTGGTTAGGTTTAGGGAACAAAAATACTGTGTTAGGTTTGGGAAGACATTGCTTGGGTTCAAATAGAATATAACGTAAGACAACTTTGCATGAGCAGGGTTTTCCATTTCTTTTTCTTCCGCAAACAAAGCGATATCAGTCGTGCATAGGATCAATGCTTCACAAATACAGACATCACTTTAAAAAAATGTATATAAAAGCTAACATTTTCTATTTTCATGTACCACATCATCATCGTGTATTAAACCAAGTTTACATTTAATTGGCTGATGAATTACACAACTATATTCAAGTGTTCCAGTTAATCAGGGTTTTTTTCATTATTTGACAGGGACAATACATGTGGGCATTGCTACATCTGTATAATATGCAGTTGGAGTTCTAGCCATTGCTATATTGTGGTCATCCTCAATACAGCACTTAAGAGCAATGATGAAAATAACGATTAGGAACAGACTGAAAGGACAGAATGGAATATCTTTTAGATGAGACTGAAATATAGAAATAAACCCAAACAGCTTAAGGTTGTCCTCTAACATATTTTGTTTCTTTGGCTCAATAGCAGGCACAGGAATAGCTTCAGTGTTATAAATGAAAATACCACACTGTCTAAACTGCAGTGTGTCATACCCAAACAATGTCACTAGACGCCTCTGGCAGTGAAAACACAGTCAACTATTAAATGGGTCCATAATTAACATTAGATTTACTGTAATGTTTGAAAATAAAGACCTTGGGCAGCGGACTAAACGCAGGCATGGAAAGCTCTCCTGTCAGTACGGTATTTGGTGGGATATGGAAGGAATGCTACAAGCCTGGCTCATCAATCATGTTGATAGGAGGTATATATGTGTGTTATGAAACATGTCCGACAACATTTACGTCCACGTTCTCCTAACCTAAGTGGAGCGTCTCAATAACGCTCAGCAAACATGAGGGCAGGTCCAACCCAGACACCTGATTAAGGACAGGCGTCCTGGGACTGGGATGTGATCTATGCATGGAACAAATCTGCTTGTTTCAAAGGCTAGTAGTCATTCTGATGTCAAACATTTCAAAGTAGACAATTAATACAGTGTTTCGAGAAGTCCTTCTGCATTCCAACAATTCTTCAGCTCTTCGGCAACATGAGAAAAAAATATTCTCTTTCCGAATTCAGCGTTATTAACAATAGTATCCCTCATTCCTTGTCTTCCTTTCTGCTTGTGTTTTCTCTCCGTCCCTGCCTTCCTCCTCCCCTCAGTGTTATTCTCACCTCCAGCTCCCAAAACTGCAGCCTGGCTGACTCATCACTGGCCTTGCCATTAGGCTCCTGCCAACACTCACTGATTAAATCATAAAGGAAGAGAAAAATGAGAGTTATTGAACATACTGGGGCCCAATGTATGTGTCAGTGATAAATAATGAGTATACAGTAAACAGGGTGATAGATCCTGCACAGGCAGCAGCAGTCAACGGTATATTTAAAGCATATTTGAAAAGTTAAATTCTCCCACGTCTGGCTCGTATATAACATGAATAATAGATGTATACAGAGTGGACAGCAGAGTACAAATCGTGAGCATGCGGACGTGAGTTTCAGCAATGTTATTTTAACAGTGACCATGGAGATTATGACTTCTACACTTAAAGCTGCAATAATAGATTTTTAGCCACTAGGGGGCAGACGAATTCCAAACAAGCTGATAGACACACAGCCCTAAAATATTACCACCTTACAGAGTACTGCAGGGATGTAGTATTGGGCTAACTAAGATGTTGCACAGAATAAGGAGGTCAATTCCTGGCAATAAGTTGTTAATATAATCACAACATTATTTTTGATTTGATACCAAATATCTGCTTGCTGTTTCCAAAAAAAACAAACAAAACAGTTCAATATAATCAATATTTTAAGGGTCCTTATTAAAAGAAAAGTCTATTTACGAGTCACCTTCCTAACTCGTCAAATACAGATGCTTTTGGATTGTAAATTTCGTCGGTCGCCATCCCAAGGTGTCAGTTTTTGACCAGCTGGGAATGAGACACAAAAATCAACTTTACGGGGTGTTGCTGGTTCAGTTGGTAGAGCGGGCGTCCCATGTACAGAGGCTTTGTCCTCGCTGCAGCAGCCCTGGGGGCCCTTTGCTGCGTTCCACTCCCCCTCTCTCTCATCCTGTTTCCTGTTGTCTCTTTAGCGCTTCTATCAATAAGGCCATATTAAGGCCAAAAAAATACTTAAAATAACATCAACTTTTCTAACAAATAGAACCATCAATGAAAGTGTATCGAGGACAATATGAAATACTGATGAACCTTTACCCCCAGATTCCACCTGGCACGTCTGCACCGCAACATGGTCGTTCTAGACGGCGGTTTCGGTTCCACCAGGCGCACCACAGTGCAGTTCAGCAGCATCTCAGAGGCAGCTCTCCGCTCTGCTCTGCTGAGGATACACGGCAAGTCTCTTTCTGATGCAAGTGGACAGAAGCAACATCAAGATCAGATCAGGCCAGACAGGAAGTCAGACACAGGAACAGCATAGAGCAAAATAAAACACTGTGTGCAGTCTCAGGATGTACAGGAAGGTGGAACAACACCATCTTGCACACACTATGTGGCAGGGACATGCCCGGTTGAATAAAGTTGTTGGAGAATTATCACCCAACTCCGCAGCTTCCTTCAGTTTCTTTGTTTATCTGTCTCGTCCAAAACATTACAGTTCTGGTACCCGTTCAAAGACGCACTAAAATATTACTATACATTAACTGTTCAGTGTCAAACAAGCAAGCAGAGACAGTTAGCAACTAGCTAATGAGCGCAGTGGAGCGCGTAGTGGCTAATGATGGAGATTTTTTTCTCAGGAGCTGGTGATAACCAAAAACAGAAGAAAAAGATTGAAATTTATCAGTTGGCTAGACACTCAACTCCAACTGAAACGTTTTAGTCAAATTTCAAGAAATTGTATCTCGACTTTTGCACAAAATGCATGTCTGTGTTTAGTCTCATGTCTTTAGTTGTCATGGTTAAACAAAGGGGACCCGCAGACACACAGACAGGCAGGTAGCCTAGCAAGAGGCAAGCTTTGTTAACATTCAAGTCCAAGTACAATAAACCCCAAAAATGTGGCAACAAAAGACAGAAAAAAAAACAGGAGAAAACCAAGGAAAATAGCAAACAAAGCACAAACCTGAACAGGAAAGTACAAACCAGACATAACGAGAGGAATCAGGAACCAAAAGCTGTAAACACATGACAGGAAGGTGAGACAGGGAGACAGAACAGATGAACTGACAAAGAGAAAGTGGAAGACGAGGATTGAAATATACAGGGGCGATCAACCAACAGCACATAGGTGAGGAGTGAAAATGGCAGAAAAACAGACAAAGGGAGGAAATGAAAAGCAAAACATGACACATGATGACAGAGCTTCAAAATAAAACGAGAAATAACTGAACCACAAACTCAAACCATGACATAAATTTGAAGTGAAATGGTAAACAGATTCCACATGCATTCATTCAGTCTCTCTAGAACATTTCAAAATAAGACAAAAGAAATCACAAGACAAGTAGCAATATTTGACATAAAGCTATTACACATTGTGATACACTGTAATGTTAATAGAGGGTGTGTCTCATGTAAGGTTGTGCTCTTATTCTGGGTATGCCTCTGGTGTTGACGTTATATATTGACGTTGTATCTTGGTTATCAAACAAATCATACATGTTTGAGGTCATATCTGGAACTTTGATTCCACCTCCTGCTTTAGAAACATCATTATTTCTCCCATTATATGATCTACTAAGCATATAGCTGCAGGTAATTATTTTTTTTACATTTTCGGTACATTTCAGTAAATGTACCTCATCGTGACATCTGAATCCCTCAGTCGTATAAATAGACATTCAGAAACAGTTTACAATCAATTTGTCGACCCTCTCCACCTTTTGCATCGGCCTATCCATTTCATTACGAGGTGTGTGCTGTAAACTAATCCTGTCGTCCGACGATAGAGAGTGAGTGCTGCTCCCTGTAATAAGGCAGGGGAGATGAGTCATCAGCAGAAGTGAGGCTTGGAAATAAGGAATGTGGAGACTGTGGCCTCTGGCTGAGATGAAAAACCTTTGGTTCTGAGGAACAGACACACTCCTGCACAACTAAGGTGACCCACAAAGATCGCTGGATCCCTTGTTGTATCAGTGAGACTCCACTCAGTTACCATAAATCAATACTGTTATAATTCTTCCCAGCTCCAGCAGAGTGATTCACTTTGCTAATAAATAAAGCTGCCGACACTTCAGTTTTGAACGCAGTCCTTTGAATTTGAACACACGACTGCTAAAATTCACAGTGCACTTGACGGACACTCATTCCCTTGAATCCAGTGTTATTACATCTTTTTGATTGTACACCCATATGTCCAGTATGCTGTGCTAACAACGAGCTTCCAGCAGGGTGATGCCGTATGTAGAGAGACAAAATGCTATATAGACTCGACCGCAACCAAGAGCATAGACAGGATGCTAAAAATGCTGAATCCATGATAAGTGTAATAGCACTGTTAATTCTCCATTAACGGGGTTATGAATTCATTACATTAAACTATCCTATTATGTCTTTGTTAAACATTTTTAACCATTAAAAACAGTGTATTTGGAATTTATATAAGGTGATTTCTGTCCTTCCTACTGAAATAAATTCTGTTAACACTCCTGGATTTATCCATTTATATATTTCTTAATTTTGCCTCCCCTGAAAATTGCCACATGTAAAAAACACTCCAAAAATGATTGGTGTTTGCCTTTTAAAAAACTTTTTTGTGACTCTAAATTCTAAAATGTAAAAAAATGCAAATCAGGTGGTCCGATTCCTTTCGACGACAGTGCTTCTGTTTGTCAGCAACAGGACATCTGTGTCATGGTCCTCAAAACAGTATCACTTTTGTAAAGTTACTTGATTCTGGTGGCCACTGTGGACAAAAGCCAAACAAAGTAAATTTCCTTGACTCAGAGTTTGCAAGCAAGAACCTTAAAGGATAAGTTCACCCAAAATTTAAAATGTAGTTATTATCTCATCGACTTCATGCTGATGGAAATTCAGGTGAAGTTTCGTACTCCACAAAACATTTCTGGAGCTTCACAGCAAAACAGCGTTGCGACATTCTCCTAAACAACTGAAAGAGACGGGGACTTAATAAAATAAAAACCATGAAAATATGTCATTTAGTGCCTTTTTAAAACACTAATCTTCACTGTAGCTGCTAAAATAAAAGTATGAACATGAGGTCTGAAGTATCAAACTTCTTCCATATTGGAGAATGCTGCAACGTGGTTTTGCTGTGGAGAGAAAGGGCTGAGTTGATAATGACTGAATTTTTCATTTTATCCTCTAAGAGAACTTAACTTTGCCCTCAAGTGGGATTAATAGGTACAGTATGAACAATGTCATTAAAATCTAACACGAGAGGCTTATTTTATGCTCTATGGTTCATGTAATTCTTAGACCTTATTTCATCAGCTAAACCAGCTTTACGAGTCATACTTGATAAAACACCATGTACTCTTGAAATTGGTGCACAAATTCAACTTTTATCCTGTTATCATACTTTTCCCCATTTTGTCTTGTTGAAATTAATCAAATATTCAAGAAACCAATAAGGCCTTTCTCTGTAATAAGCACACCAGAGAAGACCCACTTAAATTGATCTCTAAGGATACAGATTTTTTTTACCTTTACATGCACAAATATACCCCAGAATCTCACATAGCCTAGCTATCATCAATCGTCCCTGTCATCAATACAATATACCTGAATAATTACATGTTCCTGTCCGGTTTCAGTGTTTCACCCATAATTTTCAGAAGTCCGCCCAAGTAAAGAGATTTCTAATATGAGTGCAAGCTGCCAATATCCCATGTGACTAATATGGAAGAGAGAACATCATTGTGATTGGAGTAGAAAAGCCGTTGGTGAAGTTGCAGGCGAGAAGACGAACCAAAGATGGCTGTTCGAGACCAGATATTTGGAAACCACAGGGCAATTTCCACGGTGTCTTATCTCATGGCATCCAAAACATGCATTTTAAGCCAAAACAAAACATTCTTCTCACCATGACCAAGTGGTTTTTGTGTCCAAACCTAAACAGATCACAAGCACAGCGATGTTACAACATACAACTGAAAACTTAACCAAAACATTTGAATCATTAATAAAGAAATGTAAGTTTATGATATCTGTGGCTTGCAGAAATTTAAAATGCCAACATTCACTTTGGCGACTGGTTCGCCTAATTTAATAGTTTAATAGTTCGCCTAATATAATTTATGTTGGTTACAGCCTCACTGACGTCAAAGGAAAAAGGACCTAATTGTTCACTCCAAGGACGTGAGTGTATTTAAGTAATCCATCAGCCTTGAATTGATTATTTGTTCACTGTTTTTTTGTTTTTTTCCGTCATGGGCCTCGCTAACTGTAGGCCAAGATGCTCATTGATGAAAGAGAACATTCACGTTTACACCACCTAAAACAATTGATGATACATGAATGAGCAGAGACATACCAGTTCCCTGACGAAGTCACTCCACTGACTATCTCAATGGAGTGACGTCAGTCCTCGAGCAGCTCTGCGCTCTGTCACACAGCCACGGCGGCGAACACCACAACCAGACTGGTGAATCTAAATAAAAGTGAACTGTTTCTTTTTGTACGTCATGCCGGAAGAATTCATAGTATGTGCGGCATTTTTGACGAATGGACACAATTCAAGTCGTGCGTACGTCGTTTATGAGAATAGGGTGAAATGATAAATGACGAGGAGCCGGGGGTTTGCCCTCCAACCTTCCAACATGATGCTTGACGATTAAGGTAATGCAATAAAGGTTTACTATGAGGATAGACGGGCTGGTGAGTCATAGGTCAGCAGTGGGTGTAAGGTGAGAACATCGGAAAGCCTGAAGCGTTTAGGGAGATAATGAGGCCTTGTGCATCTCCCAAGTGCCCAACATTAAGAGTTATTACTTCCTCTCCTGCTGTAGCTACAAGCACCTTGTTTCATCCACAGCCGCAGTGCTACGGCTCTAATTGCATACACATACGAACATACATACGAGCGAGCAGCGTCTCAAACTGCTTTTAGTACTCATTTCCTCTCATTTGAAAACAGGATGATAATCTGTACTGTTTCATCTAATCACTTACACCTCAGATTTACCCCTCAGAGCTTTTCTAAATCCAGCTCAAAGCAAAGCGTGTCCACGTATTTCACAAATGTTAAATTTTACATATTTTTCTCAAGGTTTAGGAAGCTGTCGGTCAGCCTGATAGATTTCTTTACCGCAACTGTTCAATATTTTTCCGGTGATGAATCGAGGTAAGTTGAGGCAAAACTTTAACCTTTAAACAGATGAGAGTCAAAACAACCTTCTATGATTTTGACATAATTTCAACAGTGCAGGAAGGAGTTGCACAGCTCAGTCATTACTCTCATGGTCATTTTTTCTGTGGCACACAGCCCCCCATTCCAAATTAAAATCAGGATGTGAATGGGCCGCAAAACTGACAACTGACTTAGCCGTGGTCTGTCCGCTAGAAGTACGGAGAGCACCTTGTTGCGGGTGACCAGACATCTCGTACAATTTGGGACGCTCCTAATTTATGAGCAGTTGTCCTGAATTACGCAGCGGAGACGTGACTTGGTGACACAGTAATAATGGAAACACTGTAAGTTAAGTGATGCCAAATTGTCATGAATACTAAAAAGGAAGAACCCTCTTGTGATCATGAAATGATCAATAGGTCCAAATAAATTAGTAAATTAGAATTTTAGTTTTCTGTTTGAATCCATGAAAATGTTGTGATCAAATCACATATGTCGGCTACAATTCCTGCTTTTAGTGAAAGTGATTTGATTGACGATGAAATGGGGAATAGCTTATGTTCTGTTCCATAAAGCACAGTCATCGTGTTTCTGCTTGTGGTCTACATTCAAGTTCAGTGATCTTAATCCATTTATTTTTTATGCAAACATCCATAACAACCCTAACCCTGACCCTACCATACACCATCATACAAAACATAGATCAATGTAAATGAAATGTACATAACACACAATAGTCTGTTTTTTTTTGTACATCATTTAAAAGTTTTATACTAAACATGAATTATGTCCATAGGTCAAAATATTGCTAAATTTGACTGAATTGTCAAAGCCAGAGGTGGCACTAAATTAAGAGCCATTTGGGAGCCAAGGGAGCCAGTGCTTCAGGCTGAGCGGAGCCAAATGATCCGGCTCACTACAAAGAGCCAGAATTCGCCGTCGCTATTGCAACAGCTGGAAAATAAAGTTTCAATTAAACTCTATTTTATCAATTGTTTCAGCTCTTATCTACATCACTGTTCACATTTACCAATTCAGTTTCTGCTGCTCCTTCAGCATTTCATTAACCCCACTACCCTCATGCATTTGTTTAATCTCATTCAGATACTTTGGTTGGTCATTTGTTGTTACGCAGCAGTTTATAGTGTCGTTTAAAGCTGCTTCTCCTCTTTCTGATTACTTTTTTGCTGAATCTCTCTGATAAATATTTAGCAGCATTTTCAACTTTAACCATGAATGGCAGATTCTGACTTTTAAAACAAGAAAATAATTTGTCAACATTACATTTGCAAGGTTAGATTAATTGTGGCATTAAAGAAAGGTGAACAAATGACAAATCACAAATGTATGAATTACACATTTGATTGCTTGCATGGTTGCAGTCTGCTTGAATGGTTCACCATGAACACAAAGGTTCCCTGAATCAGCTTCACCGTATGTCATAAAAATGCAGCAGAACAAATTAAGAACAGCAGACAAAAACATCACAGGAAATAAGTGCAGCATTAAATATGAAGGGGGGAAATGTTCCAGGTCTTACAGGATGTTTTGAACTTGTAGGACGAGCTTACAGTACCAGGAGGGATGTGCGTAAACCTGCCATTCATCCTGGCTTTCTTGTAAAACAAGCTTGCGGGAAAAGTTAACAAGACTTACTGAAACAAGTCAGGCTCACTGCTTTATTGTAGTCAGTTAGATATTTTATTGAAGATGCATCCTTTGGCCCAGCTGATGTGCGATATTTATGCGAGTCTCATTCAGAAATGTTACTCACAACTAAAATATGTAAACTGCCATTTGCTTCGACTCGCGCTCCCACAGCGGTTCCTGACAACTTTCAATATTTACATTTTTCTGTGGCATCAAAATGCAGCAGACTTAACAAAAGAAGAATGAATATGGAGAAGAGATGTTGCTTTGGTCTTCAAAAGGAAACAGTTCCTCATCCTTAAAATATCTTAAGTGCTGTCACTTGGCGTCCCTCCATGGAATCTGAACCATTTACAGGCTCTGGCTTGTAATCGTCAAAATGCTAAGTGTTGAGGTCAGTGCTGCTTCACAGGTTTAGAATACCTGTTGTGCCGTCACTATTTCTTTTTATTGTGTTTTGTGGAGTTATTGCATACGTTACTGTCAGGCTAAAACTAATTTTCAGATGTTCAGTTCATTAAATGTCAGAAAAAGGAGATTCATTTCCCAGAGCCATCTTATAATAACCACTCTGCTATTCTGAGTTACCCTTTTTTTTTAACAGAATTAATTCTTTCATACTCTTTCCATATCCTTCCAGTTGTTTCTTCTTTCCCATGCTCCTGATTAATTAATAGTGGCCCTTAATAAAACTCAACACCGCCAGATGTTTTATCACATTAAAAGCCTACTTTTAAAGGTAAGGGAGCAGGACTTTAAGTGTGAAAATTCTGGAGGAAGTGCTATGATTCACTCATGATAGATTAACATGGGTGATCCCATGTATGATAGATAACATGGGTGATCTATCATACCAAGTAGAAAATACCAAGTATTTGGTATTTTCTACTTGGTAGAAAATACCAAGTAGAATGTCTGACATGACTATCGCTGCATTTATGGAATTAGTGGTATTGAAAAGGACATTATTCTAAATTTAGAACAGGAAGGTAAGAGTTTGTTTTGACTCGGGAACAGGATAAATATGCGCTCTACTCTGTCTCTGAAAGGCTTGCGTCTGTCATTTTTCCATTGCGAAACTTTTCCTAATTCTGCATAACGAAAGCCTTGACGGCTTCGCAGTCCTGCCACTCCATGTTAAATTGATCTATCACAGTTATCGAGAGAAGAATGCAGGAAGAGTGGTAAAGTTCAACTGACAAACAAGAAAAATCTTCCAGATTTTCTTGGCCCTGATAGTCTGTTGGACAAAAAGGGGATGAGGGAGGACAGTGGGCCACAATGAATTAACTTTTTGTTCGGACCACATAAGAATTAACTAGCCAGAGTGCTATTTTATAACTGCAAATTACATGGGTGTCTGGTAATGGGTTGTGTCCATGTTTGTATGTGTTTGGTTTGTTAAACACACAGCCATAAGCGGAGCTAATACAAAAGATTGTGAATTTTCCCCAGTAAACACATCGACCTCTTCGACTGTCAAAGCTGCAGTGTCACGGGGCTAGTGGACCTTAGGAAGCACCGCCTGGAGGCAGCCCGCCCCAGCAGCAGACCAGACAAGAGGCCAAAGAGGTTGGTATGTTTACTGAGGAAACTACAACTCAGTAGCCCACCTTCTATGCCTGACTCAAGCTTTTTCAATCATGGCTATGCCAAAGGCGATCAGGAGTAGGGCAGGTTGTTCAAGAGAAGCAGTTTGATCCGTTATAACGCATAATAGTAATGAACACATTTTACAGGTACAGGTAAAAGAACAGAGTTGTGTTGATGTACTCAAACTGAAAGGAGGTCCAATCTTTCGTGCTGCAGCATGAGCTCTCATTGGCAAGTTCATGAGAACGATTACTGAGTATTTTATATTTCTTTGAAGGTAAGACCTACTTTTATAAGATAATTTATAGTCTTCACTTTCTTTCCACCAAACAAAGGTGTCTTTATAAATGTAGACAACATAAAAATATAGACATTACAATTAAGGTACATTTAACATTAATTATTTAAGAATTAATTGTTGATGATTTAAAACATAACAAAAAGAGAATTTTGAATCTGAACATGTAGTGATTATGTTTAATGCACGATTAACTTGCCACTAAAAGACGTTTGTAAATATCAGATTGTCAGATTTTATCCTCTGTAGAAAAACTAAATTTCATGTCAAAATGATGAATGGCTTACTGAGTGGATTTCTGTCTGCACATATGTGACATGAATCAAATGTGTCATTGATCCGAGGCATCTTTTTAAATCAAGTCCAGTCACTTTTCCTGTACGCATGGTTTAATATTTTACACAATGTACCATATGTATAGACACACCCTAATATTGCTTTAATTAGTCAGCTCCTAATCATTGCTCCATCGTCATTCATCCAGTCATTGAAGACATTTGTTTTCGGCTGAGTGGTAATAAAAAGTCAGTCTGTTAATGTGCCCTCCTACCATTCTAGACTATGACTCATATCTAAGCCTCACTGCAGAGAGTTATATGTGATGTGAATACTTATCAAGGCAACAATCCTAAACTTGTTTCCACACGTCAGCCTGGTAGCAACATATCTGTCCTCTATGAGTAAATCAGTGGGACAGGAGCACGTAAACGTTTGCCTCTGATATGTATATTAATAGTTTGCATGATGCTGCGTCACACCACAGCAGCAGAGAGGACGTAGGTTGAGGAAACGTATGTGTTTTCTTGAATCGCTCTGTGATTTTCCACCTTACTTTTGACAGTCCTGTGGTTGTACACGAAGATAAATAGTTGCATTATGGGATCATTAACACAAAAGACAATCTCACACATTCATCCTGTGTTACTTGTTTACAAAGCAACATTTTCATACTTTTGTGTTTTTAAAACCTGAAAGTTGCTCTGTTATTGAGTGGGTTCTAAGAGGGGAGGGGTGAACGCTAGCTGACCAACTGAAATAACTGTTGTTTGACGTCATGACTTTATTTTTAGAAGGTAATATATGGGTGTGGAAGTGCCTTTTCATGTTAGAATCAAAATACAAACAGATAACATACACACACTGATGCATCCATGTGCACATGGGCAGACAATCACGTGTGCGTGCGTGTGCGAGTGTGTGTGTGTGTGTGTGTGCGCGCGCGCGCGTGTGTACGCACTTTTCCTCCTAATACCAGGAAAATGTATATTCACACCTACTGATGAGACTTCTGTCTCTCACCTGTAATATCCTCACAGTGGGTGAGAGTATTAACTGGGATTATCCTGTTGACTGCTGGTTTGTCACTGACATCTAGATCTTTACCAGAGCTCACATGGACATGTGCAATTCAACATGGCAAGAAAAAAAAAGGTATTGTCATACACATCAGATATTGATATGTTTAGCTTCTTTTGTTTAAAAAAATAAAAAATAAAAATTATCACACAGAATTGCAAGTTGGAGGTTTTATAAATGTTGAAGTGAACATTGTCATTATTCCATTCTAATTCATTATGGTAAAGTCTTTGTTTGGTTATCATGTTTTTATTGCTCAATTAAGCTGTGAAATTATGCAAGAATTTTAAGAAAGAAAATGTACAATTCACAAGGACAAGGATGCACAGAGAGATAACCTAAGATGGCAGTCGACAAATATCCCAAATAATAACTTTTTAGGCTAATAAAAATGAAAAGAAAAGTTATTTTTCTTATTTACGATTTCAACAGATTCAATATTGGGTAAAGAGGTTTTACATACGCTCTGTTAACAAATGGTTCAGATTTCAAAGCACCTTTAATAATTGCGAATCTTCGTTCATTCTTGTGGTCTCTAGAAGTTGAATGCACTTTAGATTTTTTGTTCAAATATGACATTTGAATGCAGATATGTTTTTATAAATGTACTGAAACCAAGTAATTCAATTCTTTGCCCATATGTGACCTGACGTACAGATTTGATTAAATGTTATCAATGTTATTTTATTTTAGAGGCAGTATTATATTGACAATTTTTGTGTCCTATGGAAGACCAGGACTACCAATATTAATGGAAGTCGAAATATAATGTGTGTGATCTATAATGTATATTTATATCTTATCTAATCTGAAGCCAATATTAAATTCATTATGAATTTTATAATCCTTTTTGATTACTTTATCAAATCCAACATGTCACTATGTTTTAGGTCACAAAGTAATTCAAATTCAGATGTTCAGGTGAGATCTGTGATCACGCTGTAGTCAGATCTTGATTCTGGACAGTTATAGATCCTGCTCTAAGTGCTAAAATTTGCCAAGCTGTGGCGCTAACTAATCTTTTTCACTTTCTTATTTTTCATAAGGCAAAAGATAAACTCCACGCCTTATCTGTCCTTGGGCCAAGATCCTTGTCAGAGAAGCAAACCCTGCTCTCTGACACACCACATCGCAGGTTGACTGTGAAGACCGACAGAAGAGTGATGAGTCTTCTCTGGACAAACAGCCTCACAGATCTTGTCATGTCAGTATGTCCATATTCAATTAGACACCTGCATGCAGAGAAAGTGGTGTCATTACACTGCGATTGATTATCTGGATGTAATTGAATGATAAAAAATAATACATCAGACTTTTAGAGCTCCATTCTAGGTTCTCAAAGAGACTTTACAAAGGAAACAACACAACAGAAAAAGAACAATAATCCATCAGTAAAAGGAACAGAAACGTATCAGTCCAGGCGTGAGAGGACACTGGTGTTGTCTGTTCGCCACTTCTCCATCTGAGACTGAAAATAAATCTGTTTGAATTCAATCATCAATTTACTTTCGACCGCGTTCTTAAAATCGTGTATCTGGACATCCCACACAACATCACTTGCCAGTTTAACAACTTTTTATAAATGACTTGTGTAATATAATGTCTAATGTATGATGAACTTCTGATAGAAATGGCAAAAAATGCTCATGCTTCATGTTACATTAGTAGTCGACTCATTGGTGAGACTAACTAACACATTAGGGTTGTTTATTTTTCTGTTGTGTCGATTCTTTCAGTTAGGTCAATGTGAATAAATAATGAATTTAAATGATAAGTAGTAATGATAAACTTGTACAATACTGATCTACAATGGACATTTTCACTAACTTAATCATTCCTTTTGGTATAATTTTCACATTTGTGCTAGTACATTTCTTTCTTTCGCCTGCCGTGATTCTTTATCTCTCTTTTCTTTACATTAAACACTGCAAAAAATGTATTGAAGCTGCACTATGTAGATTTGGGGAACATATCAGAAAAGAAAGACTGTCTTTATTTTCATGTCTGAATAAACAGCTATGGAAAAAATGTATTTGTCTGAGTTCATATTATTACCTAACAGAGTCTGATTATTTTTTCTCAAAAACTACATCGTGCCCTTTTAATGTCGAATAAACGTCAAGGTTTTATACTGCTGTTAAAAGCACTACGTGCTTTGGAAAGGCAAAAACACAATTCTTCCACAGAAGAAGGGTCGATTAATCTTGAAATAAAGCTTCAACATAAAAAAAACAAAAACGGAAAGGATAAATATGAATCAACAAATGAATGAATGAATGAATGGTGGTCTGCTTCTACACGTGTATCCATGTAAAATTTCCACTGAAAATACCAGACAGCGTTTCAGTCAGTAGGGGGAGAAAACACTTCATCCCACTCTCTGTGTCAGAGCTCTCGGTCTTCTCTCTCTGCCTCCTGAGTTTCCCTCCCCCACTGTAGGCAACACCATGAGTCAGAGAATGGCACATTGACATGAGTGGCATGGCCAGCCTCACACAGAGTCAAAGATACAGCCTGGACTTCATTTTCACCGTCCACATTTTTGTGAATATATGTTCTTCCTGAGGAGCCTAAATCATCGATTGAACAAACTTTCCGAGCACAACGTAAACTCAGTAACAGATTTACTCTGTGCAGGTATAACATGGATGCTGCCACTGTCTTCAGTCAGAGTGTTGGGGAGTTGGTCAAGGGCACACAATTGAAAGATTTGAAGGACAAGTGAGTGATGTTAGTGGTGATTCTTCCAGTCAGTTCTGAGAATCAAACCAGCATCCGTCTCGGTCACAGAGCTAACGCATTAATCATTCAGTCTGCTTCCTGTCCGCCGTCTCTGTGCGTCTGTCAGGAATTAGGGAAGTCGTCAAAGTGCACACATTATTGATTAACGCTAACATTGTAAGAGTAGGTAAACATCTCCTGTAATGAGTGGAATCACAGTGGACTTGTCAGATACATTTTATAGTACAGAGATATTAATCGAAGGCAAAGCGAGTCAAAAAGTGTAAGTGAATTTAATTCAGTCACAGTATATGTGCCAAATGTCAATCAAAATACAACTCCATCTCCTGTAATTATATTTCTATACTACTAATTTGAGACGGCAAACATATTTTGAGCAACTGGCTGAAACCTCTACCATAAACATATCAGAACAAGTTGCATGAATACTATAAAGGTGCTTAATATACTGTATAAACACCGACACGCTTTTGCACAGTACCACTCCTGTACCATTCACCACTTCTTTATTTCTCCTGTTTTATTCATTTTGTGGGTTTGTCACGTTTTTGCTGTCCTCGTTTCTAGCTGTATGTCTGTTTCTCTGTACGAGCAACGCAAAATTCCTTGTGCGTGTAAACACACTTGGCTAATGAAGCTTAATCTGATTCTTATCTGCGCAGTTGTAAAATGTCAATGTAGAACATACCAGCCTCTTACGTGATACGACATCCACACAAAGTCTTTTGACTTCAAATAATGAGTTGTGTGAATATAGTGTGTAGAGGTCGGTCAACTCATTAAAATACGTTTCTGGACAAACATGATCAGCACATTAGCAGACTTCCCAGCATGCATTGTTCAAGGTTTGAAAAGTAAAGCAACGTTATGTCATCTTTTTTTACCTTCAAATAGCAGCTTCAGAATCATGTTGACGGTACAGTGTCTTGTAAAATGGTGAATTGTGTCGCTGTCACTTGTCTCTGCACTATGTAACTTGTAACAGAGAGAGGGTCGGATCACAGCGTTACATACATGTTTACTGCAACATACATGCAAGTTTTCAACACATAACACTGTCATGACGTAGTGAGTGAAGTACTAAATTAAGATGTGTTTTTCTGGTTACGTTTTGGACGCTCAAAGGGCTCGGCTAAGTTGAGTTTACATAAACACGTGATCTCAACCACAATTTTGGCCTAACTTCAACCAGGCACGGCGCCAGGATTTCAGTTTTCAACAGAAACAGTCTGTTTGTCTTCAAGGCAAGGTAAAGACAATTATTTTGGCAATAGAAATGAATGGTGCATAACCATAAATCTTGGCAGTCTGTAGTACAGTCAGCATTTGTAATGCTTGCATGAAATGTGTTTCAAGAGCCATGAAGAGGATGGATGTGCTGAAAAACAGCCAAAAGTAGCCAAAGTTCAGCAGTAGTCAGAGGACTCATATGGTACATATTTCAAATATAAACATCGTGTTAATCACCTTATAGAGTTGGCATGCTGGTTGTGTTCACATAGAACCTTTCACTCAACCCTTTGTATCTTAAAGTAGTGTCTTTGATGTGTACTGTTGTCTTTAACTTTTGACTGAGCTCAGGGGTGACAGTGATATTGTTCTCTCCTAAACATAGCTTACCACCAGATTCTGACTATAATAACAACATGCTCTTAACCCCAAGAAAGCGCATCCCAGAGTGTCTCGAGAGTAACAGAGGGCAAAGGCCTGGATGCAGCAACTGGCAAAGACAGAGCGTAGGTCAGGTTAGGTCAGGGGCAGGCCGGCATTCAGGCCAAAGACGGTCAGAAAGGGAAAAGTGAGGACAGGCTCAGCAAGTTAATGCAGTCTGCATCCATATTTGTTTTGCACTTTTTAGAAAAGTCAAACATCTATGAAATCTTGAATCCTTTATCCACTTTAATGAGGCTGGCCGGAGTTACAAGCAGTAAAAGGTTGGAAGACAAAGAAAATGTTTGTAGCATTTGAAGCATCTCAACTTACTTCTCAGTAATCTCCGCTGTATGAAAGGAATAGTTCGTCAATTTGCTAAATACATATATTTGCTTTCTTACCAAGAACTGGTAAGCTTAGCTTTCATGAAGACCAGAAAATGCTAGCCTGGCTAACAATCCTCCTACTAGCATCTCCAAGGCTCTCTAATGAACACATTGTGCATATGTATGTATGTGTGTATGTATGTGTGTATGTATGTATGTATGTTTGGCGAATTTGTACAACAACCATAGTGTTTTTTGTCAAAACTCACTGCACGATGGGATCTGACCTGCTGTGACAACCGTAAACATGTCCACAGTCTGACCCAAGACTACTCAGTAGTCATTATGTCATGACTACGTAAGTGCTCAACAATCATGTAATAATTTCTTATCTCAACTACACACCTGTGCAGGCTTTGGACTGTATTTTGCGCAGTTGTGATGCTATCACAGACAGACAAATAAACACCTGGAAACGTATCCAAAACGCTCCCTTACTACTTTATATTGCAATAGGTGTTCTACAAATATGTGCCAGGGGTGTGAAGTATGGATACCACCCCCCAATTTCAATCAGCCTCGCTCATACTACAATCTATGAATTTTCCCTTCATTTTGGTCTCAACCACACACCATAACTACTACTGTAAAGTATTGTGACTGTGTCTTGCATGATTGTGATGCTAAAAAATCTGTCCACAGAAGAGGTGAAAACAATAACAGCCATGCCAGAGTTGACAGGACTGATGGAAAGGGGGTTCCAGTGATCTGGAACTTAAAATGAGGCTAAGGTGTAAAGTGGAGGGCACCAGCCCCCTTGCTCAGACCATACCTATCCCCGAACTCGGCCACCAACACCAACACAGCTGTAGGTTTTGTGACTGCATCTCGAATGGTTGGGACGCCATTGTGTTGATGAAAATCTTCCCACAAACAGATGGAAATATAAACACCTGCTGATGTACTCAAAACTGCCTCTGAGCTGGTTCCCGCAACAATCAGTGTCACCAGGACCAATTTCTATGAATAAAAAACAACTGGTGTTTGAGTTTCTCAATGTTTCCCCGTGTCCATAGCTAGTTGCTAATGTCGCCTGTTTGCCATTTAGTGATGAGCAGGTAGTGTGCAGCGGGTGCAGAGGGTCTTCACTGAAAACAGCTGCCTCCCACAGCTGAACTCGTTGATTAGAGCAGAGAAAGTGAACCAAAACAGTGAGGTGGAGGCTGGAAAACCAAAACAGTGAGCTGAAAGACTGTAAAGTGCTCTATAGAGCACTAAGGGGATCTATCTCTACACCCAAACCCTTTGATGTAAATCAGTTGGTCCATTGTTACCATTATTTATTCATTATTATTCACTCTTTAATGTACACACTTGTAAGCATCTTTTCTAATCATATGGTTACGCTAAAATGTTTCCTCATATTGTCTGATTCTTTTTATTATATTATATGACAGCTCGACAATATGAGTTTCTTTCTTTAAGTTGTCCTTAATGATTATGTTTGACTTCTTTTTGTTTAATGAATACCTGAACAAAAAAAATAAATCAGTTTTTCCAAAACATATCAATATAAACAATAAGGGAGCTGAACAAGATGCTGCTGTAAACCAGGTTTCATGTCAGTGAACCACATTTGCTCAAATCTGCCAATATAATGTGGGATAGTCTCAGAGAACGTGCATACCAGTAAATGAAATCCAAATGAGGAAGTTGCCATGCCGAAGCATGATAGATGGGATGAATACAACGCCCGGATGCATCCTGAAACCAATCAGAGAGCAAGGGCAGACAAGTAGGGGAAAAAAAGTGAGTCACAGTTTCCTATGCCTGCCGTTGCCATATATTAGGGAGTGCATCCTAAATAACGCATGGGCTATAAATAGAAAAATGTGTAAATAGCATCAAACACAAACAAACACAGCCAACATAGACATGTTGTGCATTTTAATTGTCTCACCGTTTGAAGTAACTCAAAGTGAATATGTGATTTGTCAATTGATTCTTTTTCTCCCAGGCTATGAATAAAATGCTTTAATTATTGATGTTCTGACGTCAGATGTCCGCTTGAATGTTGTATGTGGTGCAGACCTCTTTCTCCGGGCAAGCTACTTCCCCCACCCGGCTCTCAACCAAACAGCACCCCTCCACCACCATCAGCAGTGCCGCCACCACCCCTTCACCCAGCAGACACCCTCATGCTCCCCCCCCAGCTGAACATGCTCTACCTGGCATGAACTGGCATGAACATGAACATGTTGCAGGCAGCCAGCAGACGGGCGACAACCCACCGGAAGGCGTTTAATACACAGATTAAGTCTGTTTCTCTATATTTGCCCCACCTCCCCTCCATCTGCTGCAGTCCTCCCCACCAGAGGCTCGTCTGTGTCATGCCACCGGAGCACTGCTGCGGTGTAAAGCAACTGGTTTCTCTACTAAATTGCATCTCAGCAGCGGAAAGCCTGTGTGGAAACGTCAAGTACAGGGTTTCATAGTCAGAACATGTCGTGAAAGTTATTGTTTCTCGCTCTGTCTTTAACAGAAAATTGTGACAGTTGTTGATTTCACCGAGATTAAAACCTCTGGCCCATTTCAGAGTTTCTCTTCCAGCAAAGCAAGCAAAAGTGCTTGAACTTGTCAGAAAAAGAAGGGTTGCAGGATTGATGTTCTTTTCTGTTCGGCTTAATACTGTTCAAGGTTGAGGGAGCCGTAAGGGAAGAGTACAGGAAAAATTACTCTTGAATTGAATTACATTTTGCAGATTGAAAGCCAGCATACTTTAGATTTAGTTAGCTGATGAATTGCTGTCAAATCAACCCTAATGTTCTTCTAATAGGGAGACCGATATCAAGAAAAAAGGGTTTAATTCTATATGTTTTGACTATATTGAACATTTATTTTTAAAAATACACATATAATTAGGATTTAGGGTTGCAAGATGACATCTCCAAATCTCTTGTCTGACCAACAGCCCCAAATCCAAAGATTTTTAATTCTATGTAATATATGACAAGTTCTATATGGTAAAGGCAGCAAATTAAAATCTGCTGGTAACAGAAAATAAATCACATTTATGGTTACCAATTTATTTTCTGTCCTAATCTGTCCGACAAAGCTATTAATTAACTTAACGTTTAAGCTCTCCTGGAACCAGGGACCTGTCTATGTTCAATATGTCTTATACACAGTGAAATACAAGAAAAGTAACAATTTAGACATGTCATGTCTTCTCCAATACAAATACTGTCATTAATGCTGAGTTCTGACAACACGGACATTGGGTGTCGGTTCGGGAGTGACAACGGGAATTTCGTGTGGCGAATTGATTGTTTTTAGGCTACATTACTGACGCTGCATTTGAAAGACAAAAACAGTTGGCATCTGACAATTCCTTTGCCTTGCAAAACAAATTCCAAATGTGTCCCAAATGTTGACTAATACATCAAATCAGTGTGACAGCACACTGTCAACAACTGTCACCTCCAGGTAGACAACTTGGCTGTTGATGCCGGTTGTTGTGAGATGGCTGCATGGTCGCACTGCAACGCTAACAGGCCATCACAATCAAGGTAACTCATCCAAAACATTTTTGTCCAAATGTCTTTACAATGTCTTGTCCTTTGTCATATAATAAAGGGCGATGACAAACATTAACAATCAAGAGGTCCATTATTGTCACGATTATTGTCATGAGTTGTGAAATGACATTGTCTGTTTGAAATCATGACTGTTTTTTTAGATATTGAGGCAAGTGTTTTCTATCCGTAGGTTATTGCAAACAAACATTGTGATTGGTTCTATAGCAGCACAACTGTAAACATGACAAAAACCGAAAGACGTTGTGGGGTGAGGGGGAACTGTGAAACCAGCCCCTTTTCATTATTTTCGAGGTTGTTCCAAACACAAAATGGCCTGTTTCATGAACACCACCACATGTATTTCCTTCAAGGTGACATCAGGCACATTGTGAAAGATGGCAAGGGATGATTCGTCGAGAAGCAACCAGTAGTTTGTCGTGCCTTTCAGCAAAAACGTATAATTATAATCGTGTAATCTGACAGTGACCACCGTTACAGACAAAAATACTGTGAAGTCTGAACCATGATTAAACTTATTTGGTGCTATTTGAAAAAACAAAGTATTTGTTATACTCATTGCTCTTCCTGTGATCACATACATTAAAAGAATACATAAATCGGACAGCTTATACTAAAATGCCTGTTGTCAGAGGGTTAAAAGCTTGTGTAACTGGTGTGGATCTGTTAGTCTAGAGACGCTAGTGAATGTGATGATAAAAGTCCGTAACTCTCATGTTGAGGATCCATTTATCCTAATCTCATTTAAAATATTCCCAATCAGAGCTGGCGGACTGTCAGCAGAGGCCCTGCGGTGGGTTAAGTTATGAAGCTTTACAGGGTGCTTTGTGTCTGTGCGGTTGCTCAAAAATATTGAAAGTGTTGTTCTGCTTGTGATGGGTGAATCATCGCAGCTCAGATCTGCCAGCCCCGATCCATCACAACAGTATATCCTGCATTAATGAGCTCCTTATCAGCATAAACCTACACTGCTGAGATACAGAGGCATTTGCTCTCTTAACCTGTACATGGTTAGGTCTGCAAGATATTAGAGGATGTTGGTCGGTTGCGCTGCTCTTTGTCTAACTACCAGTATCGAGCAGAGGTGTGACTCACTGCGCTTGCACCGTCAAACTGTGCTTCTGTTTGTACATTATCAATACAAAACTATCCAAAGGTATCCAAAAAAAATAACAAATCCTGTTTCATTCAACATGTAATAACAAACCTTCGGACTTATCTTGTACGTTACCCTTTTTTTTCAGCGCTCTATAAAATGAAAGCTCGTTTTCACTGTCATTAGACATAAAGCATTTTAATGCTTGATGAGTATCCACCCTAAAGTGTGGAAAGAGACAAATACAGACAGGCATAGCTAGTACTGGCGTATGCCATGGATGTGAAGAGATCCTCTTGAGGAGGCGGAGGAATGGAGGGAGGCAGAGGCACATTGAAGCAGATGCAGCGAAATGTGAGAGGGTGTCAGTGAGACTGGTGATGACGCGCTCATGGCTGCGGAGAGCTGGCGAGGCCGCGGCCCTGCCTCTGACTCACCTCATCCCCACGGGGCCTCCTGGTTGACGTCACTCAGCGTGCACTGTGGCATTTCTCTGCTTCAACTTCTTTGTGAGCAGCAGCCACACTTGAGCCTTTCCCACATCTGAGACACTCTGTGCATTCGTCTATGTGTACAGCGTCTATCTATCTATCTATCTATCTATCTATCTATCTATCTATCTATCTGTCTATCTATCTATCTATCTATCTATCGTTCTTTATCTCGATCTATATTTCTGTCTCTTCCTACCTATCTATCTACCTCTCCCTCTGAACTCCCTCCCAGAGATCTATCTGTTGTGCAGTTCTTTGTCTAAGTGCCAGTGTCAAGCGATGGTATGACTCATTGCGCTTCAACCAACAAACACTTAGCATTATCAACACAATGTTTCCACGTTAATGCATCTCAAATTTCTTTAATGAGACGTTTTTTTCAACATTTATTTCCCTCTAACCAAAGCTTAGTGGGGCGGGGCAGGTGAAAATATAACCACTAACAACATCGATCAAGATTATTTCTCTTTACAGACCCTGGGAAATGGTTTAAAGACAAAAATCTTTATCCAGAATGGTGTGATTAATGGAGTGCTCCCTTCAGTAGAGCAGTACAAAGAAATACACCAAAGAAACAATACATACTTACATTTTTGTCACAACCTGAAATTGAGAAATTGGCAGAGGAAGAAAAAAACAAAACACTGGGGTTTCGACATGAAGGGTGGCTGCAGCAAATGGCATATGGCTAACACCTCTTGGTCGGACATGAAGTCTCATTGTCATTTAAATAATTAAAGTGGTCTTTATTCCTGATGGCTGTAGCAAAGCATAAACCCTGCAGTGAGAAAACATGGTCACGGGGGCAGCTCAAGTAACAGTTAAGTTTTAATCTGTTTTCAGCCTTTTCATTGTGGGAGGGAACTGTCTGGAACTTTGTGTTTTTCATTTAATGTTGCACGAATGAAATTACAGCGTGTCTGGAAATGAATCACTACCAAAACAATGAAGCAGTTAAGCTGAGATTCAGATACTAAAAGTCTGCTCTGCAAACTGATAGTTCACTGATCACCACATTTGATCGACCACTATGTTAAGTACTATATCATGTGTTTAACGACGTGAAGGGCAAAGTCATCTGCATATAAACGAACGTAAGAGGAGACAAACTACTTGGGGGCCAACTCAGACAGAATCTGGTTTTGCGGAGAAAATGCTACTCCTCCAATTCATTTGAGGGGAGTGTGTTTAGGCTGCTTTGTTGCTAGAAAAGAAATGCAAACAGCGGACCTGACTTTCCATCAGCATAAGGGTTAATAGTAATAATTGATCATTTTTGGGTGATATATCCTCTAATATGTAAAAAGGGATGGTGGCACTGTAAAAATGTGTAAAAAAAAAAGAAAGAAGAAGAAGAAGAAGAAGAAGAAGAAGAAAAAGAAAGAAAGAAAGAAAGAAAGAAAACAATTTTTATACCTTGTTGCTCTTCTGTTAAGATTTATTGAAATAAGATGTGATGTCCAGAAACCTTTTCTTTATATATCTACCAACTTGTTATGTGAGTGTGTCTCATATCAAATGTAATGAGATATTATGAATAGAAATTAGATAAATACTCTTCGTAGGATTTTAGTTTTCTGCAGTGTGGTTTGGAAAACAAAAAAAGGATTGCTGAGTGTTAACGTGACTTACTGGTCAAATTTTGGACAACACAAAGTTCTTTGTGGCGCTTACAAGGCATAACACCCAGCCGCACTGAGCCAAGATCTCATTGATGTGTCTGGCATGTGACTGACATGAATACTGCAATGAGCTGCTCTCATCTGTTGCTGCCCGGAAGCTATAGCCCTGAACAACACTGACCAAGAGGCGAATGCATCGCTTCCCCCAGCTTTGCTGCTGAGGAGAGAGAGAGAGAGAGAAGGTGGGGGTGAGGGGGTTGGAGAGATAGTCAACACAATACTGGCCTCAGTGTAAAGCAGACATACACCCACAGGTCTATTCCTAGTGCCAAGCAACCATCTAGAGGAATCCAAAAGTGCGTCACCTGTCAAGAATTAACCAGTACACCCTAACTGTCACATGGTCATCTGACACATCCTCTCACATGCACTCGTTGGTTCTTGTTGCTAAGCACAGACCTGGGGCCAGATTTACAAATGCAAACAAAACCAGGCATACACCATTTCTCCCACATCAGCTGGTATTTATGAAAGAAGAATATGCGACATGAATGTCTTCAGCTAATGCATACCTCCAACCACAGTTTTCTAGAGCCAGTTGCTGGTGGTATAAAAAGAATATATATATAAGGGTTAGAGATGTAGCCTTAGAGGGAAATGTTGTTTAGAAATTTGCCAGTTTCAGTCTACACAGTTTCGTCCAAAAACATCACTCAAATTATTTTATGTGATGAATTTTGATCACTTTCCACATTTCAGCTGTTTTATCCTGAATTGTAAGAAAGTTGGTAAAGTCTATATGATGCTGTAGATGCCAGGTTAGAACGGTAGAATAAAGAGCAACAAAAGTCCACATCAGAAGGCGGTTGGGGTCATTGGGTCAAACACAGTACTTCCACCCAGGAGACCTGGGTTTGAGTCTTGGGTGTAACAAAAAGTCAAAGTTAAAATGCATTATGTAACTGAACTGAGCTTGGTTAAACTTGTGTATTCTAACCATGATCTCTAGACCATGATCTTTTCCTGAACCTATTCCATATTTTTGGGGCCTAAACCCAACCAGACCACAACCATTTCATAAAATTTCAGTCAAACAAAGGACCAACTCACAAGACACTAAGGCAGGCAGGAAAACGTAACACAAAATGAGCTTTAATTATATGAAGCTGTAGTCTATATAACAAGAACAAGTGCAAAACTAAACAAAGTACATACCAGGATGACACAAGGAGCACAGGCAGCAATGCTGATAGAAAACCGGAGGGAAAAAGACAAAGACAGGAAGTGGAAAGTCTCACATAACATATGAGGACAGAACCTACAAGATAAAACAGGAAATGACTGGACTGTAACCCAAAACCATGACAGCAAGCTTTATTTATTAAACAGAATGATGCATATGCACACCTTAGGAAATCAAATGAAAAGATTGCTTATGCGTGTTCCTGTCTTTTTGCATACACACATTTATAGTTGTGAATCTAAATGGAGGCTTACGCATCTGCCCCCTTTGTCACAAATAGTAAATACACTCTAACCCATCTTCTCACACAGTACCTAAGTGTTGAGAGCTGCAGGAGGATTACGATGCCACAGGTCCCTGAGGACCCAACACAAATGTTGCAGGAACAGGATGTATTTACTCTAATGCAAGCAGAGGTGGGCAGTCAGCATCATAACCGCAGGATGGAATTTCACGTAAAGTATAAATATAAGAGCACATTGTGCAAGTGAATGTGTCTTCTTCCAGTTAACTGTGTGCACCTGAATGTGGTCATTGTGCTGTTTTATATTTTGTGTGTAGATGGTTTCATAATGTCATAATAATAATACATTTTTTTTGTATAGCGCTTTTCAAGAGACTCAGACACTTCACATGTGAACGTAAAAGCAATACACCGGATAAAAAAATATCATAAAAGCAACACACTACAAGCACATCTAAAAATATACATCACACAACGTTAATCACACATTAAAAGCAGCTCTGAGTTTTGATTAAAGGTCCACAAAGAAAAATCCTTGACGATGGTGCGGTTTCAAAACAGAAGGACAAACTTTGACACTGCTGTTCACATGCAAACATTGTTGAATGCTCATCGCAAATCCGCCCTGCACTCAGGTCCTGGATCATGCAATCCATTCATCATGAGAAGACCCAATAAACTAAAGTTCAAACAGCGATATGAGACCTGCAGAATGTTTGATTTGAAAGATGAGCAGATGCATTTTCTACCTATGAGGAAATCAAGCCTCAGGCTGAATCAACTCAAAAATGCAGTGATGTAGTCCAGATGCGACAACATAAAAAAACATACAAGAAGAGGGTAGAATGTTTTGCCAAAATTTTTGTACAAAAGTCCAGCTAACTTTATCATTGTTCTGGGTGATTCTCACATTCTCTGACTTTAAAAGTAGGTAGCCCACACAATGATCTACACGCATCTGCTCTGGGAGCTTGTGATTTATTCAATCATTTGTCAATGAGTTGATATTGTTGTATTGATACGTTTTTTTAAACTTTTACTGTATATAAAGCTAGGCTACTGTTCTATGTTCTATTTCTTATAAAAGTCGGCTACTTATTACTTTTCACAAACAGAAGGAAGGCCTTTATTCTGCACTGCTTCTCTATTTCATAGTAGTCATACACATGCCCGTGGGTGATTTCTTCACTTCACAAGTGTTCCGTTTTGTTGAATCCCCTAACAAAAACAACAAATTTGAGTCAGTTCTTTTCATTGCACGCTAGTTGTATAGTTTCATAAATGCAATAACATAATGTGATTGCAATGGAAATGCAAAGTTCACCACATGTGAAAGCATTAATGAATGCTTTCATGCTTTTGAAAGGTTTTTGATAGGCTAACGTAGGTTACCTTTGTTATAAAGCTCAAATAAGTTGGACGTCTGCTCAAGTGCTTTACAGGGGCTGATTGTTTGTTAACAGGGTGCAGTTGAAACTCTTTCAGTCAGTCAACGAAAAACGTTTTAGTTCCCTGTGATTTCTCCACCACTGCTGATCATTTCGAAATCATCTGAACTACCTGATTCTAAGATTAATTGCACTTATGTGTAAATTAACTTTCACACTCACATTGATAAATGTCTCGTCACATTTTCTTCAATATTTGAGCAGCTGCTGATGCTCATATGGCCTGAAACATGGAAGAGAGCCAAATCCAGTACCACCACACATCATTTTTATAACATTACATTCCGTTTAGCTGCTTGGCCAGAAAATTACCAAAACACAGAATGGATCACAGCTTCTGACTTACAGACTGAGCGTTGACACGGTCCTGTGTTTATACTGTCACGACAAAATCCACAAGCCAACAGGGCTCCCACTGATAACCGTAACACAAGACTAGGAAGGTATCCATTAAAGACTGGAGTGAACGTGTCCTGTGCTATAGAGTAATTGACACTCACACAAACTCTATCATTTTAACCCCAGGGTGACTGTTCGGTGTGTGACCTCAGTTTCATTGTCATTCTGCAGAGCGGTGCTTCTGTAAGAGCCAAATGGACGACTGCTAGGAATATTGAAGGCTTGTAACCAGACAGGCAATTTTCTCCACGGTGGGATAATGGCAGTAAGTGGGGGGGTGGGAAGATTTAGTCATATACTGTACACTTACTTGGAGGGTGGTGATTTTATTCTGCTGCCACCATCCAATATATCGCCTCATTGGTGTTGATTACAGGCAGCTCCTGGTTTTTTCCTAGGTGTCGCCGCCTCACCTCCTACAACCTCATTTGAAGGTAGTTTTTTTATCCCTCCGGTGTAATTTTATCTCTCCGATTTTTGTTATTTTACCACCATAGAGGAAAGATGGAGGTTACTATTCAGGTAAAGCATTTGCAGAACTGCTTTAAAATTAAACACATTTTGATGCCATGGCTTGAACTGAAAGCAAACAGATCATCAGCTTCCATTTTTTTTCACTGGAGCAGAAAAATACATTTCAAGTCTTTACCATGGTTCAAAGCTTTTCGGAGTTATTTCTAACAATCGATTAAAGTGTGTTTACAGGTATTGGGGAGTACTACTGCATATGTGAAAAATTAAGGTGTAAAAAGTATTTGGTGGCTCCAAAAGAAGCTGCAAATAATCTGCTAAATTACCTCCAGTGAAGTCCCTCTGTGGCTAGATTGCAATTTGGGTAATGTAGGCACCAGATTTTTGGTCTGGCACTGCACTCCTATAACACTCATTATGGACAGTTTAAAAGCAAAAGATCAAAATCAGTGGCAGAACAATTGATATCACTCATTTTATTGCACGCATTTTTTTCCCTTCCTTTTCAAAACCTGGTCTCTACATTACCCACACTGCAAGTTGGACACTGAGTGATGTCATTGAGGTCAACTTATACGATTAAAAAGCACTCCCCAAAACCTGTAAATACACTTTAATGTGTAAAATTAGTGGTTTAAAACATCGAACAATGATCAACGGAATGTGAGGAAATAACAGTGTTGACATTGGTGGTGACAGAGGTGACAGAGCCTCCGTAACATGCTGACCCCTATTTGTTTGGAGTACCACAGGTGGCCAGTTCTTACGCATTGCACCTTTAACGATTGGATCAAATCTGCGACTAATACCCTCCCTGCACATTATGTGTGACATGGAAACATGTCATGTTAGCGAATGTTTGAAGTGTAAATGTGGACCATATTTCAACCACAATTGTAGATTTTGGGAAATCATATAAAAGGCTCAGCTGAGCTGAGGCTTTGGTGGTAGAAGAAGGTATTTTTGTACATTTCCAGGACTCCCTCTTGTCCTGGAGGCTGGCTGTAGTTTGTTATCCTGCCAGATAATAATAAACAGGTGCAAAAATCCAATTGGCTGTTATAGCAGGCAGGAAAGCCAGTGTGTTGTCTCTCCTTCAGTTCGAGACTCTCGAGTAAGTGAGCTGACATCAGGTCACCCTGTTCACCACCTGACACAGCAAGCGGTGCTGTGATGTTGGGTCAGACATAACGAAGAGGCTGCCATCAGCTTAAGCTCCAGGAGACGCTGAACACCTCCGGTTTATTTCTGGCAGCTAGAAGGTGATGAATTTGGGTTAACTCTAAAGAGGTAATTAATGTTTTGAATGTCATATTTTAATCATTTGAACTAAGTTTCAAATTGAAAGTCAGCAAAACACAGCCGTAGCCCCTGGCTGTGCTATTATCCAACATGGCTGTCTTCTTTCACAGTTGGACCTTCTTCCCATGAGACCTGCAGGCCCTGCGTCAATCACAAAAATTATTCAAAAAGCTTTGACCTCAGAGTTTTTCAGTGAGGAATCTTTTTATAGCAGGCGGAGCAGCAGAGATGGGCGGGGAGTGAGAGTAGGAGGGAGGGAGTAAAGATGTGTCTGTTCTCAGTCTGTTCTCCAACACTGTGAAACTCATACATTCTTCAGTCTGTCGGAGGGGGAGCCACAGGCTGACGCATGACTCTCTCCTCACACAGAGAGTTAATGGTCACAGCGCCTGGCTCTCTTCTCTCCACCAGAGATGGAGAAAAAACAAAACGCTTCAGTCGGGGTAGATGAATATCCAGAGGTAGTGCATAGTCATTCATTGTTTGTGGGGGTGTGGGGGGGGGGACGATTGAGTTATTGCTTAATGCTTTAGCCAACAGTGCATTTCTCTTCTCCTTTCAGCTGTCACCTTTTTTGCCTTGTCGTTTCTTCTGCATCAGGTTTTTGTTGTTGTTGTTAGTTTAACATGCCACTGCTCTTAAAGATTGCAGAATTTACCGTCACAGATGAATTGTTTTTTAAAACCCAGCATTTGCAGAATGTTGCGAAACGACAGAGCATCACATCAACAATCAAATGAAACTACACACATTTTTAGACCAACCAACATTGTTTTCATTATTCATCCATTAGAATCAAGATTATTTATTCTTTTTTATCAATGTAATTGTTCAGTCCATCAAATGTCAAGCTAGAATTACCTGCTTGTGTTAGAGCCTCCATGCACGCGTCAAAGTGCTGTTCCTAACCTATGGCATTGAAAAATGGCCAGAACACACAAATTATCATATGAATTTATGATGAAATGGCCAAAAATGTTTTTTTAGAGGTCACAGTGACCTTAACCTTTGACCTACAAAATATAATTATAAAATAATCAGTCCATCCTTGAGTCCAAGTGGACGTTGGTGCCAAATTTGAAGAAATTCCCTCGAGGTGCTCTTGAGACATCCTGTTCAGAAGATGTGATGGAAAGATGGACAACCCGAAACCATAATACCTCTGGCCACAGCTATCATCGGCGTGGAAGCGAGAAAACAAGGGGAAAAAAAGACTCATCTAAGCTTCTCAGGGACCACAATGAGGTCTAGAAATTCATGAGATATTCAGTTTAGTGATTTATGTGTATGGACAAATTCACACAAGACAATGCTCAAGTGCTTGGCTCTGATACAATCGGAAGAGTTCTGCTTCGGCAGAGTACAGTTGCTCATGGATGAGAACAAGCACAGGTGTGCAACATGGACATGAAATATAATCATGGATACTACGCCGCCTGGCACAGTCAAGAAATCCAGGAATGTAAGAGGGTCGTCTACGACCAAAACGACGCAATACAAGCCACAAAAAAGTCAGTAAAGTCATGACCTCTCTGTTGTTCTCAATATTCATCAAGTTTGCTGGATTTCAGTGACAAAGTTATGATTCACGGAGAATGTAATGTAATACATTTACTCGATTACTTCACCATTTTGAGCTACTTTCCCTGAGTATTTCCATTTTCTGCCACTGTAATTATTGTATTTTTTGACTTGTTACATTAGGTTACTAGTTACAACAGATTGCATGCTGCACCAGAGCCAAAGTAGTGCATTTTAAAGTCATTTATTTAAGCAGAAATCACTACTTCTATCACTACAAAATAGTGAATATTGGATCAGATAATCAATAACCAACCAACCAAATAAAGTATAAGATAGTATACAGTATATACATACATTTACATGTACTTTTACTTTTGATAATGGAGGACATTTGCTGCTGGAAAATTACTTTAGATAACTGAAGTACACCTTTGACATACCAGGTTGAATATTTGTGTTTCTGTATTTGCACAACATTTACTGCCAAGCTGTTTTCATTGTGTGCTGTACACTCTTTTAGTATCCCTGCAAGTCAAGGCCTTGCTTTATAACAGCCTACACTGCCCACATACAGCAGGAAAAATGTAGTGATGCACAACAGACCAACATCCCTCATGTGACCTCTTACATAAAGATCGCTAATGAGGGCAAGATATTAAAACCTCATTAATTACTTCTAATGATGACTTCTGAGGAGGCACGAGTTTAATTTTCTCCACCAAGTTTTACGGTTTGCAAGAGCAGTGCTGATGTTTTTTACATGTCTTTAATGAGATGAACAGCCCGGAAATCCTTAAATAGTTGACAATGTTTTGTTCAACTCAGGTTAAAAAGAATATATTAGATGGAGGACAAGGGAAGAGAGGTCTGAGGGGCATTGTCCTTTTTTTTTTATTTAAGCTATTAAGAGCATCATCCTGGTCCCATCTGAGCTATATTTTTTGTGGTTGTTAAAAAAATAAATAATTTAAATCTATATAAATCAAAGTTTTTTTCTCTTTTGGAGTTTTTTTTATTTCTCATGGATTAAAAAGACAATTTGTGTAATTTGGTACATAATCATCTATTTTCCTGAGATAAAGATTAATCAGCTAATTTTCTTTATTTGCCATAAAATGGTGAAACATGGCTGTTAAAATCTCCTGAAGCCTGGTTAACGTCTTCACATCGCTCGACACGAGGGGAATCTTGGTCATCTGGCCTGAAAAATGACTCAAGTTATTAATTGATTGTCAAATTAGTTGCTGAACATTCAATTGTTTCAGCTCTGCCAACACACACTGCTGACTGATTAACATCAGGTGTGTCCAACCAGTCGGACCCAGATGCAAAAGCTCATCACACAAGCACACCGACGCAAAACACACCAAATTCCAGTAAGATTCAATGTCAGCACCTTATTTTCATCGGTATTTTTGCTGACCTTGTATGAAACTACTCAGCTTGACCTGCATGTTGAATTTCCCTGTTATTCCCCTCACATCTGGTTCAAGGCCACACTTCTGTTGGCCGCACACATCAATGCTTGGCTTCCACAAAACGAATCCAATTAAATTCCAAAAATACCAAGATTAGAATACAACTGTGATTCACTAATTTAATGTACAATATTCTGGGTTCAATCATGTGTTGAAGGTCTTCTGAGACTGTCGTTTAATAGAGAGCAGATGGTGTCAACACCGCTGATGCACCTTTACGGGTTTTTCATTATTGCACAGCTTTTAAACGTGTGCAGTGTTTGATGCCAGCTAATATTATGACAATTAAAATAAGACCATAATTGATCCCTCAGTGAGGAAATTCACTCGCTATAGCAGCTCAAGAGTCATTAGTAGGCAGAAAGGTGATTGAATGATGGATAAAAAAAAAAATTAAACGAGACAAAGCACGACCAAAATAGAACGATGGAAAAATAAAGTTCAGGTAATAATAGTAAGACTTTATACACCATGTTCAGCTTTCACACACATATATGACCAACAACGCCAATCAAGAAAAATAATACTCATAGTTGTAACACACACGTAGTGTATCAATATACCGGAAAAGTATAAGCGTATAATTATGAATTGTATTATTATATATGGATTGCCCATGATACAAACTTGAATGGTACAGGATAGTTGCACAGTATAAATCTGAAGGATAGTGTGTATGTTCTTCATGTACAGATTATACAGCTCAATATACATAACGTGATTGAAATATATATGTGTATATATATATGTGTGTATATATATATATGTGTGTATATATATATGTGTGTATATATATGTGTATATATACATATATATACATATATATACATATATATATGTATATATATGTGTATATATATGTGTCTATATATATGTGTATATATATGTGTATGAGTATTACGTGCATGAGTTTTATGATATGCACACTTAACATAAAAGCACAAATGCCCACTGTCAGCATAATCCATTACAAGTAAAGATCTTGCACTGAAAAAGCAAACAAGAATGAGTATTAGCTAAATTTACTTTACAAAAATAATCATTATGCACAAAGTCTGTATGATGCTATTATTATATATTTACTGTTATATCATTATTATTCATTATTCTTCATCCATAACAAACCATCATATCGTGTAAATATTGTATAAATCCAAGATATGTAAAATCTTACTTTGTAAAGCAACTAAAGCTTGCCAATGTAGTGAAGTACGTTTCCTTCTGAAATGTTGTTAATTAAACATTGGTGAAGAGAGACTTTTAGCCCCTTTCGGAAAACTAGCGGAAAATTTGGCAGGTTAATTGTTTTCTGTTTTTCTTTTTACTTCTGGAGAATAAGTCTTATAATTCATTTACATTACAAATCTATCTGTCATCGTCAGGTAATTGTTCAACTGTACTTAACACTGCAACACATTTGGATTTTCTTGACTGACATTTTACAAACAGCTTTAATCGCAACAGTCACATCTGTCATAAAAAAGCAGAAAGCTCTATGCGAGTCACAGGTTGGCCACGCCTCGTTATAGTCATTCATAAAGTGAATGATTGCGTCTTTAACAGCCTGTGAACTGAGAATACACCAGTGAGCTGAATTCAATGACAAGACACTGTTGTTACAAATTAAAACAAGGGAAGCTGATATTAAAATGGAAGCCTGACTTCTGTATTGTTGCCCTTGTGTCAAGTGAAGATGTTCATCCTGTGCCTGCAGCTTCGTTAGTAGCACGTTAGATGCTGCCTGCGGTTTCAGAGACATAATTCAACTCCAGTAGCTGTTGGAAACGTACCTGGTAGTCTATGGATTGATCCAAGCCTACAATAATAGCATCGTCTAACAGTATATTTACTGTTATCTGAGGTCACTGTTTCCATGGTGATTGAGAAATTGCCGTCAGATAATGTCAGATAACAATAATTTAAATTCACTGATGTTCCTGTCTTATCGTCTTCTAGTGCGCTTAGCAACAAACATCACTTGTGTTTTATCGTTTGAGAATTTTAGACCAAAGTGAACATCAGGGAGACAACTTTGAACACTACATTTACATGCCATCGCCCACTCTGACACTGGTTACACCGTTAGAAAAAACATCCTTGTCTGCACAGTGGCTGAGAAAAAAGTGTTATCACATTCAATATGATCCTTTAACCCGATACCTGAAACACTATTCTAAGGTAAAAAAAAAATTTAAAAAAAAGAAAATATCTCAGTCACATATTTCATATTTATCCATATAGCGCCAAAACACCCATCCACCAAGTTACATAATTAGAAAAACACTGCAAAAGTAGAAATACTGGAGTAAAAAATGTCCTGCAATCCAAATGTATTTATTTATTTCAGTTTTTAGCATTTCAGCATTAAATAGCTCTGTATTCCAGTAGCAATTGCTATTGGAATACAGAGCTATTGTCCTCCTACTGCTCATGCAGTAAACAAAGACGGAAATTCTCTGGTATCCCTGCCCACTTTCTCCAATCAGGACAGAGAACTCCATAAAGAGAGTGTCTTGTGTGCTCATGAACATGCAAAGAGCAGGATCCTCCTGTCATGGCACCTAGACTGGCAATGTCGAAACAGGGAAAGCTACCAATTCCAGTGCTCCCGGTGACAGCGTATACGACCAAACAGGCCAAACAATGAAAAACACATGAAGAAAAGAAAGTGGCATAACGAAAAAAAAAAAGAAAAGAAGAGGGGTCGTGCAAGTGTGGTGACATTGAGAGGAGGGAGGGAAAAGCTAACTGCAAAATGGAAAAGGAACTTAACTAAAATGACAACAAAGCTTACAGCAGGTGTGAGCCACTGGCCTCAAGTAGAAATGAGGAAGTAAGATCACTTCTCTCTAACTCCACCACCCCAACTGATGCTGCCTTAAGCGACTTCACATGAGTAAATGTAATATAGTGAGTATTGCACTTCTGTTATCAGTAGATGCTGAATAGTGGTCTAGAGATTGTAACAAAACACACACAGTATACATTAATATGACGTTACATCCTGTGTGATTGGGTAGAATGGTGCCAGTACAAAAGCCAAATTAAAAATGTCAAGAATAAAAAAAAAAGAAAGGAATATCTTCACTTCAAAAAGTTGGGCATTTCTTGGCGTTTATTCTTCTCTATTTATATGAAAAATGTCACGCATCAGTGGTGAAATGAAGTCGTGAGTAACATTTGCTTACCCATGCTCACCTTCTGATGTCAACAGTGTGATTCAGTAAAGATCGTGTGGCAATAAAATAGAAAACGCAGTAAAATGTCATGGCACACTCCATCAACAGGGACAGTGATTTGCATCAACTCACATCCACTGATGTCAACAGGGAGAGACATTCAATCTCACGATATGGCATCATTTCATATTAGATTAAAACAGCACATAATTTTAGACACAGTTAAATGTTACTTGCGCCATTTAGTTTCCAAGGTAACAAGAAGGGTATATTTAGAGAGCACTAAACTGAGACAGAAGAGAAAAAAAAGTGTTAATAATCTTGATGGAGCAATTACAATTAATCAAAGTCAAATAGTAAAGATGAAAACACCTCATCTGCTTACAGCTGAAGGTGAGAGGATGCTCAAGAACAACCACCCAGCTCATTCAGCACCACTCCTGACACTTGCGTCACTCAGTATTTAGCGCCATCGCTGATTCACTCGGTACAGTAGAGGTTTCACTTCAGCTAGTCATCAAGGGACCTTCAGGGGAAATACAGACGTCATTGGGAAAAGGTGTTTCATTGTTAAACATGTTCAGCTATTGAGCCACGATAACCTCTGCCTGATGTTGAACACTTAACGTTGCCGCTTAAAACAGTATTATAAGGGATCATTACAGGACTCTAGCAAACAAGAAGTGTCTGTAACATAAAACTGGGGTGAGCTTGGATGAATGCACCAAATTGTGAGGCACTTTACAGTCATTTCAAGTACACTTTAAAAGACAAAAAGGCAGACAACACAAAAGTCAGTTCTTTTAATTTTGGTATAAAAAGCTTTCAATACAATTATTTTGTACGTTACCCCTCAAACTTAACCAGCTTTCATACAAATTCTCTGTTTTCGCAGTTGTTGCTCTCACTTAAAAGACGTAAGTACGTAATGCACATAAATACAAATCCCAGGTTTGTAACAGTTTGTCAGACGTAATGTAGGTGCTAACTACAAACAAAACTTATCACGTCAAAACAGTGTTATGTGTTGAAAACTTGTATGTTGAAGTAAACATGTATGTAACGCTGTGATCTACCCTCTCACTGAGACAGAGACACCATTCAACCCATTACAAGTCACTGTACCATCAAAGAGAAGCTGTTATTGTTAGCTGTGAAGTGTTTTAATATGACGCCTTAACTTTAAGTTTTAATTGTAAAAAGTATCTCTAGTTATAAAAAAAAAACCCTCCTACGTTTATGAAAAAGAGAATATGAGTGTTTTCTCAAAGTCTGAGCATTGCACGTAATTTAGCAGAGCGTCCTCGAGGATTCTCGTTTACATCGCCCTTTTCAGGGGTGATCACTTTTCTTCGCAGTGGGAGCCAATAACCACTTCCACCATCTTTTTTTTCCTTCCTGGTGGTGTGATTGCTCGAGCTGAAGTGATCTAGATTAGACAAGTCGTCCCCCTGGAGGAAACGTTTGACTAGTCTGTCTTCCAGTGAATGGAAGGTGATAACGCAGAGACGTCCTCCAGGTCTCAGTGCTGCCTGGGCGGCACGCAGGCCTGCGATTAGTTCGTTCAGCTCGTCATTCACAAAGACACGCAGAGCTTGGAAAGTCTTTGTGGCGACATGCGCCGGCCGGTTGAGTCGGTCTTTCCTTGCGTAGATGACAGCAGCAGGAAACGATCCTAGAGCAAAAGAAATGGTCTGAGAGAGTGGAACTGAAGTATAATGCACTTTATCTTTATTTTTTTTACTGACACAACAATATAAAAAAGTCTTGTGAAAAAATGTTGGATAAGTAGAGGCTGAAAACAAGGTTTACACCTTTAGGGTGAATGAATGAAGGAGTGTGGGTACCTTTAAGGTTGACTAGTCATTTGACAGTAAGTTAATCACTATTTTGTGAACCAGTTCATTATCTAATGTTTTCAAATGCCAGTAAACAAGTAGTGGTGTTCATACTTTTTAATGTCAGGAACCCCTAAAATGACACATTTAGACCACAGCTGTATTTCTGTACGTCATGAAGTTAATAACCAGTTTAAGATTATGTTAAATCAATGTCGTCAGTGAATTAATAAACCATGGCAACATACACTTCTTTTCAAAGGGCAAAGTAATATACAGTGCAACACTGTGGGGGGCTGTCAATTCAGCTCGAGGAAGCACGGCACCAGGAAGGACTAAATTAAAGGGCAACTCCACCAAGTTCACACGTTAAAGTGTGTTTACAGTACTTAGGGAGTACTCCTTCTTATGAGAAAATGTAGTTTAAAGCCTGTTGTGGCTTCAGAGGAAGCTGCATGTCATCTAATTAACTGCCTCTAGTGATGTCATTGTGGGTAAGTTGCATTGTGGGCAATGTAGACACCAGGTTTAAAGGAAGAAGAATGTGTGGTTCTGCTGTATTTGTTTGGATCATTTGTATCTACTCGATCTACTTTCCAACATGCTGGACCAGTGGACTGCTTTCAAAACATAGCGCCTACATTACCCACAATGCAACTTAGCCATTGAGTGACATCAATTCAGGAAATGTACCAGATTCCATGCAGTTTCCTCTGAAGCTACAAAAGGCTTTAAACTATGTTTTCATGTATACAGTAGTACCCTGTGAATACATTTTAATGTGTTACCTTTTAAGTTAATAGAAAACAAGCACAAAAAACATGCAAGTCACTGAGAACTTTAACAGGACTGAGGGGCAGGTCCATCAGAGGATCTGTGCGGGCTGGGTGGAGATTAGTTAGAGTAGAGTAGTTATTGTAAAATTAATGGTTATTTAAGTTGATTTTCCCCACCACATCATTCCTCTTAAACACATTTTGTTCCTCTTTTTTTAAAAGTGGAGAAGTCTACATGCACGTTTCACATTCCAGGGAAATCACAGTTATTATACACCTGCTTGATAGATAACATGCAGGGTGCAGAATGTATTTGGCTTCAGGTACAAAAAGGTCAATAAATGAAAAGTATATAAATTATATCAAAATGTAAATGTATGGCACATTACAGCTCAATATTAAATGTATATATATGATGAGTTTGTAAGATCCACCTGATTACCACCACACAGGGGGCTAAAGAACAATTAGGGAGTTATATAGACCTAAAGAGAAACTGCAATAAATAGAGTGAGTGATGTGGCATTTCTCTCCTCCTGCACTAAACAGCCCAAGGTGTGACTCACACTGCAATCAATACAATGCCTGCACAGCAAGGACCAGCCCTGGCCTGGCCTCACCAAGCCATATGCTCTCTCTCTAATTCATCTTTCAAAGGTCCTGCAGACAGATCCATGGAGAGAAGAAGAGATTAAGATGTGCACATACGGAGAAAATCAGGTAGTTAAGAAGGAACCACAACATAGGGAACGTATGACGCGGGATGTGTGAAGCTAACAACACAAAACACTCGCTGTGCTCTCAATCGTAGACTGCCATATTTGATGTTTGAAGCGTGGATCAACAAAGGCCAGAGCACAGCAACATTTCACAGCAACAGTGTTTAATTCTTTGGTGTGACTGGCCAAACGCAGGTGTTTGTTAAGAGCAACAGAATAAATGGAACAGGACAACATGGACACAACTTTGTTTGAGGTAACACAACAGATGTGATCATAAGAGCCAGGAATCAACAGAAACGTGTGACTGTTGAGGATGATGTGGCAGAGATACTAATCAGAAATTGTTTTGGCTCAGTGCTTTGTCAAACAAGAAAGCTGCACAGTTGGTGCTGGAGCCTTGGTGATGCAGTATGCATGTGGTGAGCAAAGTGGTAGCATGCCAGTTAGCTGCCATTGAGCAAGCTAGTTAGTTTAGCTGTTAATCACGCAATAATCAGAGTTTGTTCAAAATAAGTATTTATGCCATCAGTTCCTGTGTCATGACTGACTGCAGACCACGCGTCTTTGTTGAAGCACTTCATACCTTTGCAGGGAAGGTTTTATAGAATACCGCATGTTGCGGGAAAGCTAATATGAAAGCTTCCTCCATTTTGGACTTTCTGGCTTTTAGTGCCCTTGAAGGTCAGCACTGTCACTGCCAGGATAGTTTGGAGTTGGTCAACAATGCTAGGTCCAGTGTCAAAAGTCACCAAAGCTTTTATCTGCTCCAGCTCCAACTGAGTGTATTCTGTATTCTGGTGTTTGGCTGCTGTATGCAGGTGCGATACGGCCATAAGTCCATGTATGAAAGACACACAGTTCAGAATGGATTATGTGCACTACACATCCTCTATCTGTGGATATCGATAAATTGAAGACTTATTGGTATACTGTGCACATAGCTCAACATCAAACATGTAAGTCAGGAACCTTTACAAAATAAATAGTTGCTGCACGTCAGTCAACAGGGTGGTTTTGTTGCCACTTTGTTAAAATCTACAAAAGAAAATGTCTGAATGCATTTTAAATTGGCAGTGATAGCATTTATCCTAAAGTTGAAGTAATTAAGTTCATCACCACACAGATTTTTTTGCCACATGTGTTGCGCTGGGTGAAAATTAATGTTCAAGCTTGTTGGCATCCCTAAATTGATGCATCCATGTCCTTCCCTCTGGCTAATCAAAACACACAAATACACACAGTCACACACTAACAGAGTTAAAAACAAGGTGATTATGAATGGTGGTGTAATGTTGCTAATGCTGACAGGTTTCCTCACTTGAATCCTGCTCCAAGTGTTCAGCAAACAAACTTGGACGTCGGGTTGATTTGGCGAAGCTGCTATTTTCATTTCAACGACGATTAACACAACAAATAGTTCTGCTGCCTTTGCATCTGTGTGATTGTGGCTGTGTTTCCGTGGCTGCCTGTGCCATGTAAATGTGTTTTTTATGTTACATCTTAGGAGCACTTACATGCTTTTCATGCTCTTCTTGACCGTATTAGCATATAAAAGGACAACACCCCCCAAAAAGTCATAGTCAGAAACATGCTCATGAACTTTTTTTGGTCAGATTTCTAAAGCATTGCCATGGATTTTAAGAATCTCAGGCCACGTTTATAAATGTAATAACACCCATCCACCACCCTAACCTTCACACCTTTTCCTCTACCAATACAACATGAACGTCACGCTGCCTCCCATGCTGGCAAGAAAGATCGGCACTGGAACATATCGCGTCAGAATCGTCCAATATCAACAGGCCTCTTGGGCTACTGCGATGGTGTTTACAACATACTGGATCGCGAATAAAGCTGTGTATATGCATGGTTCTGTGTGCTTCACTGCTCACTAGAACTGTCAATGAAAAGTGCAGTGCAATTTACATTTGCGCCTTGTCAGTTTTTCCAAGTGATTTTGTTTATAGCGCTCAAATCAACTGACATAAACACAATCAGTGAAGGTGCCCAACAACCTAAACAAATGATTTTTATTATTTGATTCTGAATTTTCCCTCATTTCCCACGTTAACATCAACAACCCATCATCCACGTGTATGCCTGATGTGAACTGTGCATGAGTTTTTACCAGTGTATGTGTGTGAAATGGTGTACCTATGTTTTTTTTGTGGGTACGAATCGTTTATATTTGGCCTCAGGTCTGGGTAGAACTCTAAAGCCCTGCTCGCTCATTCACACAGCCAAACTAAATGCAGTACTTTTATAAATATGCACAATTCAATTTAAATACTGACTAAAATAAAAAGGTTACCCTGTGGATGCTGATGCACGTAAGTTTAAGTCATAACAAGTCACTCCATCTGCTCCAGTACTTCTCATTTTCATCCAGGAAATTCAACATTTTGGAAAACTACACACTGCTGTGTAATGTGTCACATATCCCGCATAGAAGCGTGACTAAAATACATTTCTTATATGTTGTCTAAACACCACCGGGTCTCTTAACTCACACATACAAGCCCTCTTCATGTCCCTTATAACTGTAAATTTTCTTCCTGTCAGCGTCACTGTCACAGTTGGTCATACAGTCCCGCTGGAACTTTCTTAAATCAAGACCTCACTGATTTTTTTCTGAATAAACATCGGCGGTGACTCGCTATGCTCTTCAAAAAAGATTAAACAGCTGCTCTTACTCACAACTCTTCTCCCAGGGTGACACTGACGCACATACTGCTCTGTGCAATAACTACTGAAACGACACCTCACTTGTTCAGCAGCTCAAATCTGGAGGCATACAGCTAAAAAATAAATAAAAAAATAAAAACCATCAGCAAAGACAAACAATGTAATCCCGGCTTTATGCATGAGTGTGTCTTGTGTGTGTGTGAGCATATGTGGGTGTTTGCATTTGTGTCAGGGGTGTGCACATATTTGTGGGCAAAGAAACGGGGGAAACGACGGCTACTGTATTGTTTTCAAGGCATCAGCCACGTTCTGTTCCAGCCACCTTGAGCTGCGTCTGTGCCTCAACTAAAGGAAGATGCAGAAGAAAGGCACCCAAAACAGAGGCAGCAGAGAGGGTGGTGACTGAGGTCACAGTCGACGTAATTTTCTGAGACAAATACGTCCCACCGGGAGACAGCCTTAATAACTCCACTCGTGTTTTATTTTCCCTTACAGCCTCCAGAATGCTGCAGGGAATTAATCAGGATAGTGTTGAGCTACCTGCCACCACGCTGGCCAGCTGCTGTGTCCGAGTGATGGGGCTGACACGGCGTGCCTCCACAATGGCTGAAGCTATTTTCCTGGCGTGTCTCTCTTCCCCGTATGCAAGGAGGATGGATGCAAGAGCCTGTTGATCTAAGGTATTCACAACGTCAGCAGCGCAGGGCATGTCGGGGTACCTACGCACAAAGAGAAGCCCAATTAAGCTGCTTGACGTCACGTCCTTGCTGACAGTGGCGAATCCTGACAACTCTGAGATACAGCTGAAAACCCTTATGGCTGACAGCTATGAAGAGAATGATTGTAAGGGGTTGAGACGACATATGCAGCTTGAGCAATAGCTTCTAATGGGGTTATCTTAGCAGGCTGATTTACACATTATGCTGAAATTTAAGAGGGATCATAAACATTTCTGAACACATTCAAAAAGCATTACTTTACAACACATATACATCCTCATATGAAGTATATACAAATACATATAGACATGTATATACACAAACACATATATAATGCACATTTATAAACGATATACTGTGTGTGTGTATATATGTATATATGTATATATGTATATATACATACATACATACATACATACATACATACGTATACATACATACATACATACATACATGTATAGTATAAGTATATACAAATATATATAGACATGTACATACACAAACACATATATACTACACATTGTATAAGTATTTTCCCTTGTAATTTCATTGTATTTGTACTTGAATGTACCTGCTGCTATGATAACCTAAATTCCCTTTGGGGAAAACATTACATTTTCCCAAAAATTCTGAAAGCGCAGCTTATTACTGTGAATTCAACAATTTGAGATACATTTGCAGCATAGTTTTGTTACACGGCCAAATTTACAAAGTTAGCTGTACTATATATTTAATTTTGTGGTCATCTCACAACCTCCCTTACCCAAATTCAAAATACGAGGGTTTATATGATATTTAACCCCAATCGTAAGGTGTTGCTCGAAAAAGTTGTGGTCCTGATTGAATTGAGGGAACATTCTCCTTCATGGTTACCAGAAATCAAGGCCGAATGTTCGTCTGAGATGGGGCATGAACTGAGGTCTTAGTGGTCAAACTCTATTATATGTACAAATCTTGTACATATAATCTTGCACCTGATGTCTCCCTCAGAGTTTTTGTAGTGAGCTAACATCACTCTTCCCCTTTTCTACTTTGATACTTTGTAATTTGTATTGCATGACCACAAATTTTTGGTTTTTGTTTTATAAAGTTTGTCACTTTTAAATTTTAGCAGCAAATTTTGGGGGGAAAAAATTTAAAATAAAGACTATGAGGCTGACATTTTTCCATCTTATCAGAGATCTTTATATAATATACAGTGAGAATTAAGGCAATTTTAAGACACCAGTGATTCTGATTATCCAGCAACTCCCAGTAGTCTGGTCTAGGGTTCATTTACAGTGGGTCCAGTTATTCAAACTGAGATCCATCATCCTTCCTAAACAACCTTTATGATGAAAATCTCTTACCTCTCTCCATCCATTCTCATATCCAAGGGCCCATCCTTGCTAAGGGAGAAGCCTCTCTTCGCCTGATCCATCTGCATGGAGGAGCAGCCAGCATCCAACAGGACAGCATCAATGCTGCCTGGCTTAATATTTACGTTAGACATCAGGGCTTCAAGCTCGCTGAACCGGCTGAGCAATGGTTTCACACGACCACTGAAGAAAGGATGGAGGGAGAGGAAATGAATAGCACACTTGGACATTTGTCTGTTAACGCATTTGGTACAAAATACTGGCCTCACATGGAAGAAATTAGAAAATAAATGCTAAATTTTTTGCATCTAGTGCTTTTAAAAGTACTGTAGTTTCATTTCAGTTTCATTACCATGCAGCTAAATAACAACATTCCTTTTTTTTAGGAGTTAAGAGGATCACTGGAACCAAAAATGAGTGAGTAAATAAGAGAAAAATATATCGCCAAGGGGAAATCCTCATTGGATAGCTGACTTAAGTCTGTTCATTCAAGTTTATTCAGTTTACTTTTGGAGAACACGTATATAGATCAAATAAACCATAAGATTAGACTGGAATATTGATTTATATTATAAAACAAGAAACAGCATATACAGTTCACTCTGAACTTGCTGATTTTATAGGATCAATGTCATATCCATAAAGCCCAAATGTGTGAGTGCGTTAAACTAAACAAGAAATGTGTGTGTACAATTAGTCTGCTTGAGAATTCAAAGAAAGTAAATGTCTTCTGCATCTCATCATTGTATAGATTCATATTTATGTTTTTATTAATTTTATTGCTATTAGTCATTATATTGACTTAATTATAAACATGAATCCTATATCTACTACTATTTTATCTATAATTTTCCTTTATGTAACAACAACATATTTCATGTCTAAATTTAACTTAGGCTTGATGATATAGCCTTAAAATACTATTGTGATATTTTTAGGCTATATTGCATAAAGAAACACAATATGTATCTTCAAAAGTAAGTTATAAATTCTAGCACTGGCTGTCAAAAATAAATATTATACTATTTTTGGCCAAATACCTCAATATCAAGAATGTATCAGTATAGTAGGGACTTAGTACTTTCACAAAATATTAACAAGGCAAAAGCAAGTATTAGAACAAGTAGAACAGTCTGAAATGACATTACTTTACAGTAACACAGCATTTAAAAATGGAAAAAGAGTAAATTTTTGCCATGTCTATACATCTATAACAATATCCAAAGTTCAAGACAATATATAGTCTCTCGATACAGATATGATGTCGATACATTGCCTGTGTATAATGCAGTTTTTTGTCCATGTCTTCCAATTTCTAAAAATGAAAGTAATGCCTAAATTTGGTTTTCATCTCAGCCATGTTTTATGTGATAAATGTTCTAAATACAGGTTGAGGCGGCAAAAACCCCCCCCAAAAACAGACATTGCTTCTCATACATAAAGAATCGGAGTCGTTAGGTTTACCCAGCTTGCTGCGTATTTTTACTGTCACTTACACCTGGGAGCGTCCCAGTACAACCACGGTCTGACCTGCTGGCCACAGGACGCTACACTGGAACAGTTTGAGGGTTAGCAGCTGTGCTCAAGGGCACCTCAGCCCTGTGCCATGACTCAGGTATGACAGAGCAGAAAGCGTTGCTATTTATTTCATCTGACCGCAATGGAAATGGTAATGGGAAGTGCCCCCTTCAACTTGTGGAAAGATATCAATATTGCTTTTCTATAGATCATGCTATGCCATACAGACATTGTAGAAGAAAAACATCCTCACTCACCATCAGGCAAATCAAGATTATTTTAAGCAGACATGTTCATGGGGAGACCATGTGAGATATACAAATCAATGGCGACCCACGATCGCTTGAGTAACATTCCAGTCAACCTTTCAAACCAGAGCCTGGTATTTCCAGGGAAGCAGACTAACCGTCTTAGCTGGTCTACTGAGATCCTTCCTTGTCACCTAGCGGGACCATGTGTACCCAGTCACTTCCTCATGCACGAGTGGTGAGATCCTCCAGCCACACTCATGCATTTTTCATGTGACCTTTTAACATTGTGTGAACAAAGATGATGGCAGAAGAGAGCAACAGGAGTTACCATCTATACATTAGGAGAACCAAGGTCTACCCTAGCCTTCTTCCCCCCATCTGGCTTACCTTGAGGTTTCTAGTGAAGCTGGTGATTTTTAAACAAAAGAGATCACAAACATCTGATTGTTTTTTCTGACAACTCCCTTTGTACATCACAGACCCAATGCAAAAGCTTAGCTGCTGAGGTTAAACCATCCCTATCCAGCACTCAGTGTGTAGTCAGTATGAGGGCGAACATGCATTTCTAATAGGTTCTAAAAGTTATGTGGAACCCATCAGAGAGGGAAGTCCTACTTTTACTGTCCACATGACTCTGGGACATCTTAAACATTTTCTGGTTCCACGTCTTATTCGACTTCTAACTATTGATAAACCTAATTTTCAGTTTTCCCATTGCCAAAAGAAGCATTCACTGATAAAATAAGAATAAACAAACATGTTCTCTTTGTCTAGCCATTCATTATTGCTGACACGTTTTTAAGCCTCGCACAACTAATGTCGCTTTTCCAATCACGTGTGCTGGCTCCACTTGACTCGGCATGTCAGCCAAGCATGGAAGGGATGTGCTTTTTCCAGTGCAACATTGAAGATGCTTGTCTTGAGTATTGGTAAGGGTGCTAAGGGAAGGTTCCTAACTGTGGTGAAATGACACAGAAGTATCTAAGTGGCAGCCATGAATCATCTCAATGCTTTGGAAAGGTGCTTCCTTTGTATCTCTGGCATATAGGGTATGCTTGACAATCGTTCAAAAAAGGAAAGACGACAATGCTGTCCCACAATTCCTTGCAGCTTCAGTGTAAGTAATTCTCTCAGCACTGCAGTTGTCTTTTCCCTAAGTCCTTATGAATTGCATTTCACATCTGTCCTTGCACTATTCCCCAGCAGCCAACGACTATTGTGCTCTCTTGGCTCTAACAACTATCTAACAACAGGCAACTCGTTATACATTTCAACCAAAAGCCGAAGTGGACTGCGGTCATTCTTACGCTGCCCAGACAGAAAACACTGTATTCTTCGTTATTGTACCAATGGCTCCAATGACAGCTTTTGTAAACAACAGCACCTGGATCTGTTTTAACCCCTGTGTTAACATTAGCTAGCACTGGCTAGCTGTGATCAAATTATCTTCTTCCTGTGAAAAATAAAGCTCTGTTACATGTTCGCAGAGCACTTTCAAATGCTCCAGTGAATCGGATTTTTCTTCCATCTAGGAATGGAACTAGGAATCTGTGCACATAGATTGAGTCACTGCTGTCAACACATGTACCTCCATCTGGCAATGGATTGCTGTTTTTAGTGTATACCGTCCATGCATAAGCTAGACCACAACAGCCACATAGCGCTCATCACACAAACTCCCATTGACTCTCTTTTTCTACTTATCACCAAGGGTTGGTTTTTAGGCGCACTGGTGCACCTCCATATACATTTAAGAAAGAGTATCTGTAATACTACAGTGGTTGCAAAATGCAAGTGAAATTACTGCAAAAAAAGGCTTGATACAAGATAATGAGGGTGTGGCAATAAGAGTGCCTGGTATCAATCGATTTAAAGATAACGTAGAAGGTATCCAGACCCTTCTCTTCTATAAAAAATATTTTACTACATTTCAAACATTTCCTCTTTATGTACACAACAATGACTCCACGTTTCTCAAGATTAACTAGGGGCATTCAGGGAAAGAACACAAATTGGCAGGTCCTCTATTTCAAAACCCACTGAAGACAAAATGGCAAGGGAGCATCTCACCCACGCTGCCAGGGGCCTCCTTTGCTTTGCTGTTGTTATTCACTATCCTGCACAGCAATTGATTTGTTAAAAAATCTATAGTAAAGGCTTTGTTGTTCTCTCTCATCACCTGCGCAATCCCTTCCTGCCACTGCCTCCTCAGTAGCACTCAACCCACCATCTCCAATTTCT
>CAEMYA010000013.1:2563596-2601851 GCA_903131615.1 Diplodus sargus
TATATATATACATATATATATATATCACATATGACAAGAATGTGGCATGAGCACTGGCAACCACATCACTAGGAGAAACCACTTGGCCCACAGTCACCCGTTAAGGAGAACACTTATTGATCCTAAACACTGCAGGAATGAGTTTTTCTGTCTCATCCCATCCTGACTGAAACCAACTGACCAAAAAATGTGCTGCTCTGATTAATCGATGGTGGAGATTTATCTTCCTTAAAACGGAGAGTATGAAATATCATTGGCTAATGCAATCACAACGCAAATGTCACAACCAGTCATGATTTTCTGTGAAGGGAGGTTCTGCCTGTTTACATAATCGTACTATATATGGAACAAAGATGAAGAATTTGTTTTTTTTTTCATTTTGGTTTTGGTGGCACATGATGCTATGTTTGGTAACAGCGATGAAGAGACTTCCTGACGTACGCCACCAAAACATTGCTGTAGTTTTCTGGTGCTATGAAAAAGCCAGCGAGGCTGCCAAACGGCCAACCACAGTACGAGTCACATTACTGGATATTTTTAAGGACATCTGAGTACATTTTAGGACATTTTTGTGGTGTCCAAACCCACCATTTTTTCACGGGAAGTCGGACCATCTCCATCTGTGATCGTGGCGACCAAAGCAGGTATTTTCAGCTCAACAACAATTTTCCTAACCCTGACCAATTTGTTTTTCTTCGGAAACCTAACCAGAGCATAAGCACAGCGTTATCACAAGAGAGAAATACATTTTTTTTTACCTCAAGTTGTTACATAAAGAAGTTCAGTTTGGTTAGTAGGTCTGTGGTTTTGAAGAAACGTACCTATCTAACATATGTTCTGGCGTTTGGGTTGTTAATCTTGTTAAAAGTAACGGTGCGTTTCATTTGGTCGCCTGTCGCTTTAACCTCAGAGTGGGAGAGCTAGACAGTGAAGAAGGAATTCTGATAATAAGACTCAACATAAGCAGAATTCACCTTTGTCTGACACCAACATACAGGGACTCTCATGATCCCACACTCCTTACTTTTGTTTTGTTTTGATTGAGAGACCCCGAGTGTCAGATAATTACATTCTGCATGTTTAAAATGATAGTTGTTTTTTCGAGAGAAAAGAAAACTATGAATATTTTTCTGAAATATTTGGAAACTGTTTGATGTTAACTCCACTTACTGTGTTTCTTCATATAAAACACAAAATAAATGATATTACAACCCTTTGGATACCACAGAAATAATTTGGTTAATCTATGTTTAAAACATTTGTATGAATAAAACCAGATATATGCTCTTGTAACTGAATGAATGAATGAATGAATGAATGAATGAATGAATGAACAAATGAATCAACATATGAATAAATGTTTCCTAAGCTACTTCAGAATATAGTTTTCCTTTGTATGTCACTGTTACAGAGACTTATTTATTTATTTTTTAAGCTGTTTAACACTGTTTATTAACAACATCCTGAGGGAGAGTTAGTGGGAAAATATTTTATCAAGGAAACGTCCAATACCTGCCAACCATCCTGCATCTCGGCTGTTAGTCAGTAAGCTGTTCTCATGGATTAACACTTGGAAAGCAGAAAACATCTCCTGCCCAGTCATATTTCCTTCTATACTTCCTGACTGAAAATCACAGCCCTGCACTGACTGTACAGACTGAGATTGTTGGAATAACTGGTTGGATTCTGCTTTACTTTTTCTTTTTCTTTTTTCCATTCTTGCTCTGTGATTTATTCTAATGTCAGCAAATGGTGGGGAACAGATGTAAAATGACACAAAAGGAAATGCCAGCTATTCCCCGCAAAAACATTAAACATGTCGATCGATAGTGACGTTGAAGGTGGGGTGTGTGCGTGCATGTGTGAGGGAAGAAGTGATCAATGGCGGTTCCCTCTCCTTTCCAGCGCACAGCAGCAGATGGGGAGGGGGTGTGGGCTAGTGGGATGAGTCACACGCATAATGAACTTGCCTGTTGTGCTATTCAATACAAAAAAGGAAAACGAAAACAGAAACACAAAAAGCAAAATAGGCTGGCTTATATCGAAACTGTCGACACAAGCGACCAGGAGATGAACTAGTCCTCTGTTGGAGTGTGCAGCACTTGTCACAACAGTCTTTTGTCACATCTTCAGGAGGCTGTAGCCAAAAGAAAAAAAAGGTAAAGCCTATTTATGTGACTGGTGCAAATGACAGAAAAGACTGCCAACTGATGCTCAATATTCTTGGAGGTGGCTGGTTGGAAATATAAATACTGTATGTTTATTCACGTTTGTTATCACTGCTGCACTGAGCACAGGCACGATCTATCTTTGTGAGGTTGAATACAAGTTCTCACCCTCACTCACTCAGACACACACAGCAAATAAACTGGAAATTAAGTGTGTGCAACCAAAAATTGAGAAATGAATGTTTGCAAGGTCATTTATAAGGTAAATTGAAAATCTTGTCCCCCTCACCCTGAGGGAAAACAAGCTTCTTCAAAAGCCCTGAATGCTGCTGTGAAAATCTTTGTCCAAACAGCCTGCTGCTCCTGCCACCAGATGGACAAAACAACTTCTTGAAAAGATTTGGTGATAATGGGTTTGGCATTTGCGATGATGATTGACACCGAACTTGGGGAGTGAGTCATTCGCATTGATATTTCATACAGAGGGGTGTCAGCGAGGCTTTCACCTCGACCGGGCCTTCCCCGAGAAAGCAGCAGACTGGAAGGGAGCCAGAACACAACGCGGGTCATCTCGGGCTCTAATTGCAGGGATGATACTTAAAAATAAAAGTAATTACTGGAGTTGACGCTTTGTGCTCTGTTCAGGGTGTGTAATATCTGCCTTTCCCAGCAGAGGGAATAGGAGAGTTAGGAGTAGTCCGAGTGGTGCAGTCCAACAGTGAAGCTGCAAGGTGCTATAATGCAGGACACTTCAGCAGTCACCCCACAGCATTCTCAATGAGAGCTTTTCAACCCAAAAGGAAAGAGTAAACACAACATAGAACCTCATTTGGCGTGTTAAATCAACAACACTAGTAAGAGCATCTCTAACGTGAGATTTTAAGAGCACGTCTTATGTGGGGGGAAAAGTATGATTTTTGCATTAATGACATTTTGTGCACGCAGCTCCGACAAGAGTAAATAATCTCCTGGCCATATGGAAAAAAGGGGCCTCGTCTCAAGTCGTCTTATGGTTGAATTCATTAGGAAAAGGGGAACAGGAACCTGAGAGAAGGCTGAGTACTCACCTAAATCCTACTTGTGACTCCCCAGCCCAGGTCAGTTACAGTGGGGGATCTAAAATGTCATTGAGGGGAGTTTTTACAGATCTTGTTACACTAACACACAGACCATTAGGGAGACAGATACACAGGTACAGGATCGCTTTTCTTGTCGCGTCCGTTGCCATGGCAAGAGTGGAGGTAACCGGTTTGCATTTCTTTCTCTGTCACACAAAGTTCACGGCGAGATACAAGTGTGCACATATTTTAGCCGTGTCTGCAGCATGAGAGCAGGGTAGAATGGATGAAGGTTGTGATTATGGGTAATACAATGGTCTTCTTGGCAGCAGGGAAGAGTGAAGTGACTATACAACATGCTGTGGACGTAAATCTCACACTTAAAACTGCTGCTATGCTCAATCACCGAGATTATCTTTTAGTCAAATGACTTTTTAACAGCACAGCTACGCATAAAACACCTTCTTAGCGGGTTGTCCAATTTTCCACAGCTTCCCTACACGTGTTGAACTCCACTTTAAAAAGGGTGCAAATAAGTTTTCCCTCTCTACTTTATTTAAACTAATGTAATAGGCGTGTACCTTCATCTTGCAGTTAGGAAGCAGAGGTGGGGGTGGGGTGCACGAAGCAGATGGCCAGTGAGAGCAGACAAACTCAAAAGGCATGAAAAGCTTCCCGCAATTACTCTGTCAAGAGATTGTCAGAGACGTCTGCGATGCATGCGGCCTTTTGCCTGAGCTTCCTAAACCCAACATAGTACCTGTGTGTCTTAGAGTAAGTAAGAGAGAGTGAGGGAGCGAGTGAACAAGTGATACAGGAGCACAAAAATGTTGACAAAACTCTTTGCCAGAGGGCTCCTTGCAAATGCCTCTCTGTATGTTGAGATAATCTCTCTTTTGTCGAAGGAATGCTGCAGAGTTACGACAAATACTTTCATTCCTCATCCATTCAGCGCTGTTTGCACTCCTTTGGCACATGTTTAAATAAAAGGCACTTGAGGAGGTATTCGAGCTAGTTAGGACAAGACACATCTACAAGCAACATTCGCCTCCAAACACACCCCTCAGAGGTTTGTAGGTCATTTCTTAACCAATAAGTGAGAATCAACAAACCTCACCGAGACAGTTCAGAGAAAGTGACCCAGCTGTTACTGAGGTTTTTGTTTTTTTTTCATCTGGGCAACAGAACTGCACATTTAGAAGACAAGGTTCTCTAATGGCTACATGCTTTCCTGCCATGAGGTCACTTGGTACAAAGAGATTACGCAACAGGTGTGTTCATGTCTAATTTTTGAACATTTTAGATAAACATCCCGGTGATAAGATGTGAGGAAGGATTTACTGTCAACAGGCACCTCAGTCCTAATGTTGCAACAACACTTTGGTCCACAGCCAACTCATAAAAATTAATCAACAGATTATCGCCATGAAATTCGGTGCCGATATTCACAGTACCCCCAAAGTATAAAGTATAATTTGGTAAATGTTTGTACACTAATTGGCGGTGACATATGATTAAATGTGTGCTGGTGTTGAGAAAATATTAAAGGAGTTACAAAAATGAAAAGAGGTAAATATGATAGTAAAATACAAGTAGGATTTAAAGATAACTTCATCCAAGACAGAAAATTCAGTTACTCCAATTCCGATATCAGGATCCGAAATGCCACCGATACGCTAGGCACCGTTCTTTTAAAACTGGGTGAAGTTTTGTCGTCCACTCGTTTTGTTCTCCTAAACAGTTGAAGTAGACTGGCATGTGTTTTAAAACCAAAAAAAAAAAGTAAGCCCAGAGATCCCAAATTGCTTTGAATATATGCTATTTATTATTGATCTTCTATCTTCACTGTAGCCGCTAAGCTAAAAATGCTGCAACGCTGTTCTGCCGTGAAGCTCCAGAAAATGTTTTGTTCACTTCAAAACTTCACCTGACTTTTCCATGACTGAATTTTACTTTTGGGTGATCCCATCCTGCAAGGTTAGTATCTATGTATTTGAATATACCTTTACCTCATGGGTTCATACTTAAAATTTTGTCACACATGTTTCACCTGACACTCCGCAGACATGGATTCTCCTCAAGGCCCTTAAGAAACTATCTGCTGCTGATTGACTGTCATTGAATTTTTTTATTTATTCTACTTTTCTCCCCTTTGTTATTGTCTCACTGTAGCTGTTTATCAGTGCCTGTCACTTCACTGTTTATGTTCACTTTCCTTTTAAACAAGCAGACTTGGTCACACACTGTTTGTTTTGCTGGAATTGCTCCCCCATCTGCTGACATGTACACACAGACATAAAAAGGCTGACAAAGGTTAACACTCGCGGATATCAAACCAAATCTAATAAAGGCACGATGCTACATACAGGGCCACTATATGAATCCTACTCTCATGTTCACACACATTTCTGAGGGATTCACACTTAACTACACTTGCAGCTAATGATTCATTCAACGATTCACGCTCCCTAGAAGATACCAGACCCAAAGGGATGTCTTTTGTCCTGCCAATTAAAAAAAATTATTCAGCTTTGGAATTAAATGCCACAGTTGAAAGCAACAAAAACCAAATCCCATTTGAGACCACCGTGATTATTCAATTATCAAAGCTCTCACGATTTGATTTTTTGGATTAGTCAGCAAGAATCTTGGCCCGAATCAATCACAAAACACTGCTGACATGATTATGTAAAGGAAGCAACGGCAAGCTACTAGTCAGGCATCTTCCCCCGAAGAAGATGTGAATGGGAATAAAGAGCGACAGAAGAGCCAAAGACTAACAGACTGATAGTAAATGTGTATTGTATACTGTGCAGCCATATCCACGGAGACACATTGTACACACCAACAAAAAAAAGGGACTGCTAAGCTTTCAGCGTCAGCCATGGACACTGAAAGAAAGGACCACTGGATGATTACCAATGTTAAAGTTTTTATGTATTTAACCTCTGAGAAAAATATCCAAGCAGGCATTTGTGGGTCTACCATTTAGCTAGTGTGTTGTCTTTTTTCTCCAGAGACATCCCTTTTTTGGATTGGCTGCAACAGGACATAGGCTACTGGTCCACAGATGTGTGTGTTCCCAGTGTAGCACAAGGCCAAGGACATACTGGAAAACTATTTAAACAATTTCAGGAAGCTGGATAGTCTGTTTGTCACAGAGTCTCCCAACACCATATATAGCAAATTTCAGGCCCAATCTGGGCTGTTATGAAACACGTAGACATGGTTAAGTGTCTTTAAGCTCTTCATGAGGTCACCTTGCTTTAGGCCCAGGAGAGATTCATATATGGGTTCATAAAGCCACGTTTATCAGGCAGCTTTTTAACTATTTTTGAGGATAAAGAACATCAAATATGTGACACTTATTCAAGTAAAATATTGTTTATGTAAACATAAGATGCACAAAGTACCTACCGATATTAAATGCATCAAAAATCACTTAAAACTGCTTTATTAGAGTTGGGCTACATGGAGATTTTTTAATAGAACTAGATAGTAAACCCAAAGATGGCGCCTATTCAGCCCAATAAGAGCTTTCCTCATGAATATGCCAAAATGGTGGATTTTAAAATTGCCTGTCTCTGCTCAAGGAAAGTTTCATGAATACAAAACAAAGATTCATTATAGTAAGAGTAATAATTGACCTTTTTTGCAGTTAAAGGTGTCCTGTCAACAGTTCTTACAGATGTCTCTTTTATAATGGTGGTCAATGGGGAAAAAGGCTTTTCGGGGCAGAGTGGAATTTCTGCCATATTCAAGTGACCACTGGGCAAAATTAGAAGCAAGGCTGAGTGGCATGCTTGTATGCAGGTTTATAATAAAGGCATGTCATATTTACTAGAAGCACAAACAAACAGTACAATTGTAAACATTTGCATCATACATTTATAAATGTCCTGATATGCTGTAAGAAAAATGGAGGTAACTAATGGAGACATCTCCACCACAGAGTCTGTTATTTACTACCTCAAGGCAAGTGTATTATCTATGAAGCAAAATATTTTTATTTCTAAACTTTAGAAAACAGTTTACATAGCTGTCGTTTAAAGGCAAACCCACAGCTATCCAAGCTAATCCTCAGCCTGGAATAGCCCAATCAATACGATAGTATATAGCCTCCAAAAATTAAAAGTCTATATGTAAAGATACTTCAGCGAGGCTCTTTACTAGCTCACTGGAATTAATGTTCCAGTCCCTCCGGCTTGACTTTAACAAACACAAACAAACCATCTCTCTGTAATACGTCCTTGATCATGAATGTTCCACCTAAGCATACAATCTGATTGTTAGGAGAATAAGCAGGAGATGAAAATGCCATCAACTAGATATCATTTGACAAAATGAAAGATATATTTCAATGGTAGTAAAGCAAAGCTAACGCTCACAGGGAGAAGTCTGCACAATGTGAGCAGTTTAGAAATTATGAGACCTGCCCACTCCTGCACATAACTACTTTTGAATGAACCTTTATAAAAAAAAGATAGAGCTACTTTATGTGTGTATGTGTTATTGAGATACTTTGCTCTCTTTTCCTTTTATTTTTCTCTAGTTAAGGTGACTATTTGTGTCCTGCTCCTGGAAGACAAACAGGCCGTGGTCAATGGAGAATTTCACTAATCTAAAAAAAAATATTTCAATCAGCTGTGGTAAAGGTTTAAAACTGTCAATACATGTCCCTGTTTCCAGGTTGATAATTTTTTGCATTTTGTACATAAGTTTGCCATGGTCGCTGTCCATGGTGCTGATCCTGGGACAGCCAGGGATGTGGGTGCTGTCAGAGGACTCTTCCTTGAGTTAAGATAAACTGATGACACATTTTTTGTCGATTTCACTAGAAGAAATACAGTACATCCTACAGCCTATCGTCTTGTGGGTGGACTGAACCATAAATGCATACACAAAATGACAACACAAATGATTCTGCAATGCTGCTCATACTACTGCTAATTCTTTTTTCTGCTGTGAATACGGTCAGTCAGTGGCCACTTTATTGGGTTATTTAGGTTCACCTAAACATATTTAGTGGGGCAGTATACAACACTTTTACATATAGTAATATGTAAATAATCTCATTGTAAGGGTTGCATTAAAACTATTGCATTAACTCAATGGTGTCATATTATGTGTCTTGAGTGTCAGTATAACCCTGTTGCATAGAGGAGGACATGAAGATATACTGTGCCAAGTTATCCAGGCCCAATCTCAGAGGTTACCAGTGGCACTCAAAACACTAGTCCCTGCCTACTACCATCTTCCTTTTAATGATGTGCTGCTAAATTTTAAGCTGATCTTGCATCAGAGATTGCGCTGCAGTAGCAGAGCTAACGATAGCAGAAGAAAATCAATGCTATTCAGTGACAACAATCTAACCCACACTGGATTACTTTGTTCAGTCATCTTTTAGGGAAATAAACTTAATGGATTGCTGGTTTTAAAGTAAACTGTTTTTGAAAGCTCCACTGTATTGCTGTAGATACATTGTGAAGCTTCTGGTTATATTGTGCAGTAATCTCCCATCACTCTACTCACCTCAAGTCAAACATCCCAAGTCAACCCCCTCACATTTTCTCTTTTTTCTTCTCACCACCATGTTCAGATAATTCATACCAGCTCTGCCTTTGTTCTATGGTTACATTTGTTATACTTTTCAATAAAAAGCTGACTGGAAAGAGGAAAACCCCAGTCCCTGTCCTCCTCTACATAAAGCTCATAAAGCCCATGTCAAGCATCCGCCCACTTCGAGGAGTCCTGAGACTGGTTCTTACACCACGGTGGTGCTGAGGAGATCCCTGGAGAAACAGGGGTAGCAGGCACTTGTATCTTCTCTGAAACTATGAGCCAATAACTCAATATTTACTGTACGTGGGCAACCCAGGGCAACGATTAGTCTTTCCGCTTTATAGCCTGCTTGCTTTCTGAAAAAGTAATCTGTAAGTAATTACGTTTTAAAAATGATGAATTAATCCAGCTTTCATCTCAGAGAACTATTTATGCATTAGACTTATTTTCTTTCAAAATTAAAACAATCCTCATAAAGGAGCTACATTAAAATCTAGTCTGGGGGATTGGAAAATGTGCCACTTTGTGTTTCAGTTGATATTGGGGCCACTGAATGGCCAAAACATCCGGGATGCAGAGGATTATCACCTGCACTATAAGGTAATCACATTATCAGGCAGCAATCTGTGTGTCAAACTAATGTGAATGGCGATTGCATTTACCTGGCATGTACTAAACCTCTGCAAATGAAGTGATTTACAGAGGACAGTAAAGCATTGTGGGGATCTGATTTGGAGGCATGAATGACAGCTGCGAAAGAACTGATTGGACACTGAAAGAAATGGAAAGGGAGGGACCTCTACTTGTGTGCATGAGTCATCACTCTCCACCCCCACCCCCCCAGCCAAACTGTCTGTTTTTGTCTTGCAGGTTGGAGATTTACTGAGCTACATTTTCTCTGCTGGAAAGATTCATTGTAGCATAAAACTGAATTCAGACACAGACTTAACAAGCAAATTATTGTGAGTAGCATCATGAGTCAAATCTGCAAGTGCAGTACAATAAAGGTCCAGTGTGATTGTTAAAGAGATTTCAGTAAGTTAGATAGTAAGATATCCTGAATATAAATGGATGTATAATTGTAAGACTGTCAATGTTTGGGGGGGGGGTGTCTGGTTGCTGTGTCTGCTATAACGTAGTTCCACTTTCAACATGTTCCTATACTAGCCTGTCTGTCTTGAATGATAATGATTTCATACCTAAACCTTAACATTTTATTTAAAAAAGGAATTATATCTACCTAATCCTCCAAACAGATTCTTCAATATACTCAGCCTGGTGGCTCCAGGATACACAGCCTTACATCAGCACAGACTACAGCGTCACTTCTGCGTCGCTGTGGGAGACAGTCATTCATGACAATCAAATTAATGTTTCCCACAGTCTAGCAGGTTAGCTTGGGGTTGATAAAATAGTGGCATTTAACATTATGGTAAATAAACTTGGATATTATTATTGTATTCTATTATTTATAAGCCAAAGATAAGCTTAGGCAAAGTAACTGCATATTATTCCACTTAAAATTGTTTTTTGCTTATTGTTACTTATGGTGTTTGACCTTCACTATGATGTACACTTTGATACGATACAGCTGTTTTCCCATTCATCTGTTGCAGGTGGAATCCTTAACATGTGATTTGAGCATGATTATATGACATCACGGCTAGTTCAGGAGCTAGACGTCGTCCAGTGTGAAACTTACATAAGTTTAATGCGGAGTGCAGGGGTCGAGCTCATTTTTAAGGATTTTTGCCTAGATAATTCAATGTATTTCTTACTTTTTTTCTTAAAAACATGCCTGTAAGGGATCTTTGATTAACACTGCGTTAAAAAGAAATCACAAATATAAACTCATACATACATCTGCAATGGCAAACATCTGCCATGGCCCAAATAAATCAAGCCAAATCCAATATCAGTATCAATATTCAAATCTGCCAGAACACGAATTTTGGTTGTGCTCCACCATAGATATCAGCCATCTTAAAATGCCATTTTTTCAGAAAGATCCATGTACTATTCCCTGAGAAACGTAAAGATTTTTTTTTTTAAAAATTGAAACAATCTGCGTCTGTATGAAATAATCAGTGTAAAAGCGTTAATACATGCAAAATAATGAGATGCATGTTATATTAGCGATGTGTTGGGAAGAATTCCACAAAATGAGCAAAAGTGTGAGAATGCCCTGATAATGAAGGTGTGGTCAAGTTTAAGCAACAAAACTTCTTGGCTATATTTAGAAGCAGCTCACGGTCATGCCAAATAAATGATGGGAAAGGTGTGGTTAAGTTTAGACAACTACAACTTCAAGAATAATGTAAGGTAAGGATCACACTCATAGTTGCGAAGCCTGGTCTCAACTGTCAAAGAAAATGCTGCATATTGCCACACCTCTCCTTGACTATACGTTACACTACCTCTAGCTTCGGCACTGAATGTAAACTCTTGCAGTTTTTAACAGTTTGAACTATCTTTGCTGACAGGCCTACAAATGTATAGCTGTTAAAACATGATATATAGACTATGAACTTCCAAAAGATTGGAAATGACACGAACTGTGACAGAAATGCCAAAAGGCTATGTCTTTGTTTTAACCGGAAACAAGAAATAAGGTCAAAAATGACGCAGTGAATCTATTCAAAATGATTACATGCTTCATTGCTCTTCTTCACTGCTCTCAAAGGTTTATCTTAAGTGTGACACTACTGTCAATACAGTGTGCCAAGGAAACAATGCAAACTATATAAAGCCTGAGAGAAAACACAAGAGAAACTGAAAAGAGGGGGTGGAATCATCTAACTATATTCACAAAATGTAAAGAAGCATCAGGAATGATGGCTTTCTCTCCTGAAGGTGAATTTCATGGTACTAAAGGAAGACAAAAGAAGAACAGGGCCAAGTCCATTAGGGAGTAGAAAGAAAAGTCAAGCTAAATGAAGGCTTCCTGGTGGAAGGCATGGTAATAGGGAAAAGACATCTAGAGGCATGTAAGTAGACGCTTCCAGTAGACTGAAGACTGGGTTGACAATACAATATGAAAAGAAAGGAAGTAGGGAACCGGGTGGGGGCAGTGGAGGTGGCTTGGGGGAGGGTGGGCATGGAAGAAAGTGTCATAGTGCAGCGTTATCTACTGATGAAGTTGCCTTGGGTTGTTCCATGACTAGTATTACCATCAGTACACCAATGTTTGTACCTACAGGACCTGTTAAAAAGAGGTGAGGTTGCTGTAGAGGCCAAAGAATGCATCACATTCAGTGTAGTTAAAGCTACAAAAGAGACCAGACATAATGTAGGATTACATATAGTCTTATGTTCTTTTTTACTCTTGTCAGTGTGTCACCATACTTAGCCTGGAATTTACACACCTTGATAGAAGCATGCAGGAGGCAGGATATGACGCAAAAGGTGCAATGCCGCGCCTGCTTTATGATTTGGTGACATAGTGACATAAATGACATAGTTTTAAGCTGTCTCCTGGATCTGACTGACAACTTCGGCATTGGTCTAAACAGCCAGAAGTTCTCACATCTCTTCATCCCTTCAATTCACAGACATTTCTCTTTCTTTGTTACCGTCGTGTAGAGGGACTATTCTTCTTCAGCCTCAGATACATGTATTCTCCTAGTTACGCGCCAGTCGCGTCATCGACACGCCCATTGCTCTATTCATACATGTGGCTCGCCCAGATTTTGGACTGGGGAGTTGGCAGGGTAAAATATTCCAGACATTTATGTTCACACACAAAACTCCTCAGGGCTAAACTCTGGATACATCCAGAGTTATAGTGTGATGCTGTGATGTGAGACAGGGGTTACATTTGATCAGTTTTGCCCAGTCTGAAAGTTCAAGTTTTTCTCAAGCCGAGATGCTATTGGATACGCCTACAACCAATCATACCATCAAAATATGTGACGTGACTTTCAAACCTTACCATTACCAGATGGTAATGCTCCTCTGTCAGTCATCCAATCAAACATGGCCCATATTAGATGAATGGTAGCGATTGGCCAGATATGGATCAGATCAGATGGAAATCTGTTTGAATTGGAGGGAGGCCCGACACAGCTCCCTGAGCAAATGAGCTCCTGTTCACAGGCTAGGCCATATGTAGTAGTTTAATAATTAGACAGTAAGTTTTCAAATCTTGATACATTTGGACATGGTGTTCATGCACTTCATTGTTTTGCCCTAAAAAATAAGTAGTCAGTGATCCCACCATCCCACCAACTTCCTTTCAGTCATCACTGAATCTGTGGTTGCTAGGAGCAGTGAACAGTCTCAGGGAAATCTCCAACAAATCAGAGGTCTGGGCAACAATTCAGAGATCTACAAGATGATTATCATGGTATTATCAGTATGAACTGATGAAGACTGTCTCATCCCTAGATTCCACCAGATATTTGTCCGCTGCATTGCGTCTCCGCCACGCCAGCAGAGCAGACAGGTTTCACTTTAGTCTATGTGTTAACTTCCACCAGGTCTGCGCTGCGTATCTGCTCCGCCCCAGCACCGGCAGTCCGGAGCCCTCCGGCACAAATACGCAAGACTTCTATATCTGGCGGATGCCAGAGCATGACGCAGCAATTCAGCTGAATTTAGCACAGAGCGGACAGGAAGTCATGCACCGAAGCAACAATATGACATCCGGTTACTTCTCAAAATAAAACACTCCACGTTGACACCAGCACACAAATCTCAAAAAAGAGACAAAAACAAGCTCTTCTGCTAATCCTTCGGTCGGGAACACTTCGTGTTGTTGTTTTTATGACACATACCTATAACTGTTGCGTGTGATTATGTGATTATCACAGGAACTCCTTAGTCTCGTGACAACAGCTTTCTACCGTACTGCGCCGTGGCGGACTCAAAACGCAACCGGTGGGGGTTGCCGGATGGCGGACAGCGGAGCAAAACCGGATCGGAGTCGTAACACAGCGGACACATATCTGGTGGAATCTCGGGTTCACAGTTCACACTGTCATAGTGTCCATCACTAAGCTTAAGGGGCTGGCACAGATCTGTAGTTTGTTAAGTGAGAATAACCAAAAGTCAGACTTTGAGCTGCCATATGGACTAAAGACCATCAGCCACCTCCAGGGTTTCAATCTCTGACATCAGTCTTTTTAGCCTTTGGGTGAAAGTGGTCAGTCTCAGGAGCCTTAGGCTGCCTGGAGGGTGCATGAGTTTGTGAAATAGGTGAAGGTGAGCCAAAGCACATTTTGCCTCTGAAGCAAAAGGTTAAAAAGTTCAGCTGTATGTTTCAGTAGTGGCTAACCAAAAAACATTAAAGCCCTCACTAGAGCCAGGGTTTGGTTTCTCTGTTCAGGGCTACTGTAGAAACATGGCAAGAGGATCGCAAGCCTCATGGGACCTATTATGACAATTGGAGCAATAGTTTCTTAGAGGCTTTCTTCGCAAATGCTTGAAATGTGAGAAAACTGTGAACCAAGCAAGTATTTAAGGGATACATTTTAAGCAAGGTGTCTGTAATATAGTTTCTAGAAAGTCAGCAGGCATGAGCTGGGACACTCTGGTTAGACTGTTGAGGTGGACACGGTGTAGGAACAGTGAAAAGGAAGCAAGGGAAATTCTGTTACTGCTTAGGTCAGTAGTGTCATGTAGTGTCGAGCGGACATGCTCTTTCCTGCCAAATTAGTCAGGAAACAGAGTAGGCAAGGAGTGGGAGCACTCCAGCTGAGAACAACAGCACTTCATCTGGATGCTGCTGGGAATATAGATAATGTTGGTTACACAGATAAGGTCACTGCACCTGTTTTTTATCAGAAAAGGTGCAGCAGCAGTTTAATAAAGATTATTTGGATGCAGAAACACCTGCTGAGGAATATCAGTAGATAGATAGATAGATAGATAGATAGATAGATAGATAGATAGATAGAGATATGAGGAATATCAGTTATATATATATATATCTGATATTCCTCATCTATCTATCTATCTATCTATCTATCTATCTATCTATCTATCTGTGTGTGTGCGTGCGTGCGTGCGTGCGTGCGTGCGTGCGTGCGTGCGTGCGTGCGTGCGTGTGTGTGTGTGGTAGCCATGCTGTGGTAGCCATGCTGGTTCAGTGTGCCTTCAATTTTGAAAAAATCCCAGTGTCACCAGCAAAGCACCCCACACCATCACACCCCCTCCTCCATGCTTCACAGTGGGAACCATGCATGTAGAGACCATCCGCTTACCTTTTCAGCATCACACAAAGACACGGCGGGTGGAACCAAAGATCTCAAATTTGGACTCATCAGACCAAAGCACAGATTTCCACTGGGTCTAATGTCCATTCCTTGTGTTTCTTGGCCCAAACAAATCTCTTCTGCTTGTTGCATTTCCTTAGTAGCGTTTTTTTAGCAGCTATTTGACCATTAAGGCCTGATTGGCACAGTCTCCTCTGAACAGCTGATGTAGAGATGTGTACTAGAACTCTGTGTGGCATTCAACTGGGCACTAATCTGAGGTGCTGTTAGCTTGCGATTTCTTAGGCTGGTGACACGGATGAACTTATCCTCAGCAGCAGAGGTGACTCTTGGTCTTCCTTTCCTGGGGCGGTCCTCATGTGAGCCAGTTTTGTCACAGCGCTTGATGGTTTCTGCGACTGCACTTGGGGACACATTGAAGTATTGGCAATTTTCCGGACTGAATGACCTTCAGTTCTTAAAGTAATGATGGACTGTCATTTCTCTTTACTTAGCTGATGCCATCATATGAATTCTAACAGTTGTCCAATAGGGCTGTCAGCTGTGTACCAACCTGACTTCTGCACAACACAACTGATGGTCCCAACCCCATTAAGAAGGCAAGAAATTCCACAAATGAACCCCGACAAGGCACACCTGTGAAGTGAAAACCATTTCAGGTGACTACATCATGAAGCTCATTGAGAGAAGGCCAAGGGTTTGCAGCGCTGTCAACAAAGCAAAGGGTGGCTACTTTCAGGACACCTAAAATACGAAACATATTTGGAGTTATTTCACACTTTTTTGTTTACTACATTATTCCATATGTGTTCATTCATAGTTTTGATGCCTTCAGTGAGAATCTACAATGTAAATAGTCAAAACACGAAATGAGAAGGTGTGTCCAAGGTTTTGACTGGTAGTGTGTATATATTGGCCACAAGACTGAGGACAAGACAGGTTTGGATTGTACCAGGGATGTATGATAATATTGGCATCAGTTGAAAAAGGCTGTAAAATGAAATACCAGCACGAGAATCCCACAACAGTGGAGACTTGATTTTTTCTGCTTTAGGTGGGAAAAAATATGCATATATAACTCAGTTGACCAAACTGATTTGGAAAATATTGACATGTTGGATATTGCCACAAATTCAGAAATCACATTTCCCTACATTTGACATCTGGAAAGTCAAAAGCCAATAATTTTGTCCTTCATTTCGATGATGAGGTAAAGAATGACTAACTCTGCACCTCCTCAGATGACATTGCATTGCATGTGCCAAAAATTAAGCCAAGGGCCCATTTTACCACGTATCCAACATGCAAGCTGTAATTTACAGCGTGAGATCATTTCCTCTCACTAATCATGACCGGTTTCAGTCATGAAAACAAATCCCATACTTGCAGCTCATAAGCGATGGGGCCCTGCAGGACTCGCAAATGTATCTGCAATTTGAGAGCAACGATCATTTCTGAAACAAGAGGCTGCCAACGTCTGCGATCTGTGTGTAAAGCATTGCTCACAAATCGCTTTTGTGCAATGGGATGCACCTTTGATGACATTACACAGAAAGCGTGTGCTGGCTAGTGTTTGCGGATCAGGACACTTTCATCTACATCACCGCTTACATGTGCATCACCACACATCTCTGGTGTTTACAAAATCTCTGCTAGTAGAGTTCATAAGTGACTAGGCTTTACAGTAGACAGCAGTGGTACAGAAAAATAAGATCGCTTTTCAAAGGCAATTTCATGCATGAAAGGAAGCATGTATAACATGACAAACCATTTGCTGCAGCAAGGCATAAACATGCACCATCACATCTCAGTGGTACTGAGAATTAATTCTAGGGCATTGAACTGAGTTCAAAAATAGGTGTACAATATTTAATGTGTGCTTAGCGATATAACATTTTTTTCCCCTTTCTTGGTGTTTCACAAAAAAGAAATCCAAAATATCTAAGCATCAATAAAAAAATCACTCTTTCTGCTAGTTTAAATCAGCTAAAAATTAAGGTATTATAGTGCCAAGGGACCATTTGTTAAAAACAAGAATCACTGTAGGCTACTTTGTGATAGGATCACACCAGACACAATGCCAGTCAACATGTTTACGTTCCGACCCATGACTGCGCAGTACTCATGGGTTGGTCCCCACCCATCTTTGATCTCGGGCTTCGTCTTGATCTCAGCTACATACCTCTAAAGTTTCGTGTACATATCTTGCATGGTGTTAGCGCTATCGTGCTCACAAACATCTGTCCTGAGACTGACAGACAGATATAGACAGACAGATATATAAACGCCGGTCAAAGAACACAAAATTGCTTCTGTGGTAGTTTCCTCTACAGTGTCTCCAGGAACACATTCTGCTATGATGACACAAACACAGACTCACAAGGTGAAAGCAAACTAGCCGTCGCTGTAGCAGCAAGTGAAAAATCCCAATCATTAAATTTAAAATATACCCAAAACCCTAACACTGATAAATAATAACTGGACCTTATTATAAATGTTTTGTTATCTAATTATCCGAACATATTTAAAAGAAAGACCACTGAGATAATGCAGTTGGACCTCACACAAACACCAATTGAAGATGTGTTGCAGGAATGAGTCATCTAAATCCAGCTGTCCACAGGGCATGTAGCTGATTAGCATACCCACACTCACACACCAGGAACAAATGTAAATATTGCAATAAAACCTGCTGTAATAGTATCAATTCAGCATCGAGGATGGGTTCCAGTTTATTTTTACCAAGCTTAGCAATATTGGATCCATGTGAGTATAGAGTTACGCAATTTAAATAATTGTTATTAAAGCAATATGCAAATATAACACTGAGTAATTGATGTCGTAGCAGGACACTGTGCTCCAGTTTACCCCTGTGCCATGCACTGTTATTTGATGTTGTGAGCATTCATCAGTTGTAAAGAGATTTCTCTCTCTCTCTTTCTCTCTCACACACACACACACACACACACGCACACACACACAGACACACACACACACACACACACACACAGTCAATGTTGTTGTAGCAAATTGAATCACACATTAATAAAGTGCAACATTTGGAGAAGTATTTACTTTTAGCGGAGCATTTAAGCTTTATTGGACAATCTGTACTGTAAGCTGTAAGATATACAGCTTTGTAAGCAATGTAACAAAACAGCAAAGGTGGACAAATACAGTTTGGAGGGTAGGTGGGAGGTTTACTTGAGCTTAGCTATGATAGACACCATCTGCTCAGGTAGGTGCTGGGAGGCTTGTTTTATTTGTTTGAGTTGTTGTTCAAGTGAACCAGAAGCTGAAGAATGTGTAAGACGAAAGAGCTAAAACAACTGGAACAGGACAGGGTGGTGAAGCACCCACAAACGGGTTGTCTGCTCAGCAAGGCTGAACGCTTTGCTGCTCTGTAGACTGAGGCACCCCATTTGGCTAATGAAGTCCCAGACTGTCTTCACACCACACCCCCACCCACCACTCCACTATGAAATGTTCTACTCATGAAAGTAATGAGGCAGGGAGGGAGAAAGACTCTTCTGGCCACTGATAACCTCAGACTAAACTTGCAACCTTACGAGACAAGGGCCTAATATCTGGCCGTCAATCAGCCCCAGCATCCCTGGCTGGAGTGTTTAATTACAAGGATCAATTATTTACCAGCCTCCTCTTTCACTACTCAGTGCTCCCAAAAAAGGAGTGTAAAGAAAAAAAAAAGAGAAAAGAGAAAACATGACAGACCCAGACAAGGTTGTGGTGGCAAATTTCATACAGAGAACACAATGTGCTCCTTGTTCCAATTGATAAAAACAGTTTTATTCTGAGAACTATAAGATAGATGAGTTTCTCTGGGCTGTTACACTTTAAAACGGATGACTACAAATGTCAACAGGTGTTGCGAGATTCATTTAACTAAAATGGCATTTTTCTACAACTTCTCCAGTTAAAAATTCTACAAATTGGTTACAGTTAAGACTGATGTTGAACATTGCGCTAAACTCTTGAGATGTTCACAAAATGCATAAGCTTATTTACAAACTGTAACCAGGAATTGTCTGTCTTAGGAGACATTGGCAGATAAACTGGCAAATTCTTTCATAAAAAAAAATAAAAATAAAAATAATAAAACAAAAAAATATAAAGTGTCTGTTCTAACATTGTTAAAAAGTCCTTTCCAAAAACAAAGACTCATAAACAACTGCTGAAACTCCCTTGGACTTCATCTTTACTTCTAAAGACATTTCTTGACTGCAGCTGCATGGCCTTAACAGCACTTGGAAGGCTTTTAACTAATTTGCAGAGACAAGATCATATTACCCCTTTGCTTGTATTCACAACAGCACTTCACCTGGCTGATGCTGGAGATATAAGTTAGGAAACACAGATAAAAGTCACAGAAAGTGACATTTTACCTGAAATAATGTCTATTTCAAATGTTACAGTCCATGTGCAAACAAAGATATATCACACAAGTATACATTTCCTGCATATGCTGCCTGTCAGGTTTACAACAGAGGCTTTATAGATTGTATATTAAGTTTCTAAATAGCCTTGCACAAAAGTGCAAAGTACACCCTGTACTGCAGACTGAGAGAGTCATTTCTCACCTCAGATGGCCCAAAATTCAGCTGTGGGACTTTAAACTAATTTAAAGAGACAAGATCATATTAGCCCTATCGATGCCTCTCTTTACAAGCTGGTACACTCAGTAGCTGGTAAAAAAAAAAAAATATATATATATATATATATATATATATATATATTAAACATGTATGCATTTTTCCTCCCTGATGACCTCCATAAGCCATAAATTCCCCAAAATCACATTTAATGTAAAAATGTGGAAATGACAGATACAACAGGCTATAGACAAAGCACTTAACTACTTTTTCATGTCACACAACTGTATACTGCTTTTTCTTCCTGCCTTCAATCTTGCATATAAAAATGAAAGAAGAAAACAAAACACAGAGATGCAGCAGCTGGCCGAGTGTTTTGTGGTCATCTATCCATAGAACAGAGTGCCTCTTCATGTGTCCGAATTACAGCCAGCCAAATAACCCAAATAACAGGGGAAGTGAAAAATGCAGCACTCGACAGTGTCTGCTGTGGTTCAGGGCCTTAACAAGTTATGACACCTGTGATTTGTGGTTTGCGTGCTTGGCTTTATTTTTGTGCTAGATTTCCATTGTCATCATGAGTCTAGCCTGGTTTGTGCTATTTATGGTGTGCAGGCTCCACATCAGCGACCACCTGCTCTCTACACTAGCTGCCATTAATGCTTCTGTTTCTTTCACAATGACCCCAGACTTTAAAATTCAAGTGCTAAGTTTGCTGTAATAAGTTTCTTTTTTGTTATTGTAGTTGCCTTGGGATTTGGTTAATAATGAGGAACCAGCATTTAAGAAGTTCTGTTATTTACATAGTTGACCCTAATTACAATATACATACTAATTATTTCATCTTAAACTAAGTTAACATAGAGCAACTAAATGAGAATTATTCAGCCTTCCCGCAACATAATTAAATGTATGCCAAAGAATATAATTGTTTAACTTCACTTGTTAATCCTAAAACTAGTCAAAATTAGTCAGTCATTCAACATCAATACAAACAAATAAGGGTGAGAAATAATTAATCTGCTGTCACATCAGCACATTACAAGGAAATGCCTTAAGGTGTTGTCAGAGATAATAAGATTTAAAAAAAAATACAAGGTATAACCAATCAATAATTATTATTTGCCTAATCCTGCTCAAAAAATGTGTTGATTGTTGGAAGACTGATACTCATCCAAAAAAAGTAGGTTTAACACTTATGGCCTCATTAAATCCACAAGGGGGAGTGTGTTGAGACTGAAATGTAAGAGTAGGCAGCGCGTTTCTCCTTCTACAGCAGCACAGGGTTTTTCCCCTGGACTCTCTGCTGATGGCTCATTAATCTATTCTGGAGGAGGTCCCCTACGCAAGCAGCTTGCGCCAGTGGAGGACTCCTCATGCTTCACCCATTTCAGCAAAATTCTTATACTTAACCAAGAGTACTACTGAGTTGAAGAGGCGGGTGCGTGACACCATTAAAACAAATAATTTTTAAAACATAGTTTTCGTGTTGTTGCTTTACATGATTGATAAAAACATATAAAAACGGGGCTAAACCATATTCATCCATTTTGTCTTCCTCCACTTTTCCTGCAAGTGGAGAAAGTACTCGATTTTCTCTCCATTTCCAGTACTAGTCCCAACTACTTACACCAAGCCAATATACAGCAGCTCTGTGAGGTTGTAGATAGCAAAGCAGTGCTTTGAGCCTAAAGCTGATGTCAGCATGCTAACATCCTTAAAAATGCAATACCAACATGCTGATGTATAGCATGTATGTCATTTACCATGTAAATATTCTTATCGTGTTGGCAAAGTACACAAAGTGCAACGGATGGCAATGTACTGTAGATTTGCAGCCATTACTCTAACACACAATATGTGCTGAAGTTCTGGCTCTGTGGGGTCTCTCTATGAAACAAACCCAAAGATGATTGCTGATTATTGTGTGGGGAGGGCAAAGCAGAGCCAGGGGACATAGCCACCGCTCGGCTGATCATAGCTGGCCAGTTGTGGAGGAGAGATTTCGGTGCCGAGCCAGACACTGAATGTAATGATACAGAGAGTGGGGTACAAGAAGAAAGAGAACCGGAATCTCGGGTGAGTGCTGAGTTTAGTGACTGTCCTGTATGCAAATACAAACACACCCTCTGCATGTCCTTTCGGCTGATGAAAAGTAAAGTAATCTGATTGTTTGTGGCATATAAACACACCTAAACTTAAGTTAAAACAAACTACCCTGTGCTCAAACTGACTTTGGTGGTGGTAAATACTCCATTAAACAACTACCGATGCAGATGGTAATATATCTGAAGCAACTCAGCGCAAATGTTCACAGACAAGGTAATGTTTTATTTTTATTCACGTTACATTTAGTCACATTTTTGGTCTTCTTTCCTCACTCTTTCCTGGAAGTTACAGTAGCATGTACCCTCAACTTGAGTACCTCCAGTTAACATGTATTTTTTCCGTGTTGGAAACAATTAGTACACAACTCATCAGAACATACTCAAAAGTCTAGTTGTTCTAGAGCTGTGTACATTTTAAGTCCTGTTCCAGTGCGCTGCTTCATACAGACACACATCAAACCAGTGAGGAAAAGTGCTGTTAAAGTAGTTGCATGAGACCTTGAAGTCAATTATCGTTGAGCTACATGCCTCTTTGTTAAGTGAATATATGCTTTCAGCAAAGAAATATGACACACCATCCATCCAGATCCAACAAGCATGATGGCTATTTGTAAGACTGAGAAAATATAGTTTAGGCTATCAGTGCAAATTAGCTACCTGCATACACATTTACAGCCAGACGTCCTGTGTGGGAGGCAGCAGGGCACTGAAAGGCTCCATTTACACACTTTGGTTTAACTGCAGTATTCGCTCTGACACCCATCATCGCCTAAGTACTCCATTCATACACACGCCGCTTCAGCTGACAAGAGCAATTACATATTGGTGATTATTTTACAATAGCCATTGAAATCATTAATCCCACTGCCCTCAGTGTTTTCAGTTAACATTTGTCTGATATTAGGGTAGGGTTTTTTTCTCCTCACAGCAATTGGTCTGTCAATGACACCATCACTTAACCACCACAAATGTGACTGCTTAAATGGCAGCTCTGTCAGAGAGTCATGTCAGAAATCAGATTTGTGATTGCCTGACTGAGACTGACAGAGCATGTGGCCGTGTCTACAGTGTTATAATTCAGCTATGTGAACGTGTTATATGTGTCAGCACCCTCATCAGTTTGCTGTGGTTATAGAACCAGTGAAACTGCAACATCACATATGTGTCATCACATAAATAAATCAACTAACACTGAAGCAACATTTAAATCTTGACTTCTGAATGTTACCATTCAATATTTCAAGAGAATGTCACACTAAGTGAGGTCTACAGCCTGTACTGTACAAAAAAACAAAATCTATCAAACTGTTCTTTAATAGCATCTGATTGGCAAGCTGTCTTGGGACAGTTGGCAAATGGGCGGGCAGCGGAGGAGTTTAGAGGTGCTAAAGTTCAGGCAGGAGCGACGCAGCACCCTGTGTCCTGCCAACAGCCTTACAGTGGCGCAATTCCTGACTAAGTTGTTGACCCATGGCCCCCACCTGCCTTGACCATGCATTATATGGGGGGGGCATCACTTCCCCTCCTATGCTTGCCTGCCACACCAGAAGGCTTTTGACTCATGCCCATCTGTCCTGGTAGTACATACATTAAGTGAAAGCCAAGCTGCTGGCACCCTGTCTAATTCATGTGTGCTTTTACAACAACAAGTCATTAAAATAGTGTGTGAACTGCTTTTTTTTTTAAATCAAGAAAACAAAATCTCTGTGAAGACAACAATTGTTATCAAAGAGGTCATTTCTAATAGCTGGCTTCGGTTTGTACAGAGATATTACTGAGGTGTCGTGATTTGTGTGATGTTTTTTATCTAATTCAAAACCAACCAATGTATTTTTTTACAGTCCTGCAATAAATCTTATCTTTGTGACGCTTATAACATATATGGTTATTGACGCTATCAGGTAGATGTTGATTAAACTGTTAGTTAGGTAGCTTATGAGATTGTCGTTACTGGTGGTGTTGAAGTGAAATGTAGGGCACTGACAGGTGTTTCAAATGTTCTGACACACATCAGAGGAACAGTCTGAGTTTGCATGCCTATGCCATTACCACAGCAACCAAGGCGGACCGGATAACAATGCCTGAAAATACAAATACAACCTAATCACTTGCTAATATCAGTGAGAGCAGTCAGTCCTGGGGATTCAAATCAGGCTAACATCAAATTTGCCAACGGGCTGAACACATTCACGGAGCCCTTTAATGTGGAAATATACCAGTTGATGACTAAAGACTAAAGGCTTTTGTTTGTACTTTCACATGGCACTTATCTGGCCTAAATTAATCTTTGACACATTAAAAAGAACATTTAAACAGACAAACATTAACTTTCTAACCAGCCTGCCAAAATAACATAATACAAACCTACCTGACCTGGTTGGATGTCTAAGTAATGAAGCGCCTCTTTGAGCATGACAGGAGTGTGAGGAGGCTTTTCCGTTGACACAGAAGACTGTTTGTCAGATTTGTCCAGGGGTCCAGGACCAGAAGACGCACGAACTGTAGAGGAGTGCTGGCTTAACTTCCATGACCTCCATGCTCTCCACACAGCCAGATTTGTTTTCCGTAATATTGGGTTGCAGCGCACAGACATGTGGAAAATCATGGTTCTTATGATGATCTAGGGAGAAAATAAGAGTGTAAATACGTTATGTGTTCATATAGGCAGAATTATAAAGTGTTTAAACAAATGAGGTGGAACAGGTTTTCTAAAACTAGTGAATAGGTTGAAGGTTTAAGTTACATGGTAATGGAGTTGAGGACTTAAAGTGACACGTGACTGCTGACCTTAAGCTTACTGACAATAAGTTTAGTTACTATGCTATCATCTGAAAGTTCTCAATCTAGTCCATATAAATCAGGTAGTAGTACCTTCAGTAATGTTATGTAAATACTATGTAAAGTGCAAATACTTAATTTAAAACAACAATATTAGGCCTAAAACATAAGCACGTGTGGGCAAAACCTTATAACGTAGACTTATCATGTAGTTTGGATATTTGAAGAAGAGATTTTTCTTTTCTTTTGTTCAGTGACATGAGCAGCTCTCCAGCTATGGGTGTCCAAGCAAAAACAGCTGAAGTCACCGTCCAGCAGCACACAAGTGTGACTGATACACTGCAACACCACCAAGGAGAGTAAGTACATATCTGGCTGCTTGCTTCAACATTTTGGCAGTCTACGTGAACAACAATGCCCGCAGCAGGCACCAAAGTAAGCCAGATGGTTTAAAGGTATTCAGGTGTTTCCTGGCAACAAGATGTATAGAAAACTAGAGCCCTGTTAGTGATGAATGATTCCAATACAACAACAATAGGTGAAGAAGATGAAAAATCCCAACAAGTGTGCGCATCGTATTGCTGAACGCAAAGCAAAAAGTATTTGAAGTGTTGGCAATAAAAATATTGAGAAGCCATGATTGCTGTCAGATCGTGGACTATATCTGCTGTATCTTGCAGGAATCTAAGTCAACTATTCATACACACAATAATAACATTACTATTCATAGATATATTACATTACATTGATCCAGTAAAGTAAGCTATCCTTGGGCAATCAGAACCAAATGAATGATGGTATGTTTGGAGCAAACTGTACATTTATTATCACTTATGAATCATTTTGTGGCAAATTTGGATAAAAGGTGATATCTCTGGTTCTGCAATACCGGTTTTGATTATTTATATTCAAACTGTCAATAACTCTAACAGTGGTACGGCACTATAGGAGCACAATGCTAAACCAAGTCCCAGGGAAGAGTGTCAGGCTTTGAAGCCAAACTGTGTAATTGCGTCACAGGATGCACTGGGCCACAAAAGGCTTTTCACCGTGAGCTAACATTGTGAGAGAAGCGTCTCTACAGTGGATCAGTTTTTTGAACCCCCGCAAAATGACTTGTTTCACTGACAGAATTTGAGCCAGTCAGTCCAATACAATTTGGAAAGTCTAGAAGAGCCGCCCAAAAAAATGATTTTATCCCCATTCAAGTTAGCCAGTGCTATACTGGAAGTTAGCCGGTTCGGTCTGCGGAAGTCTCTGGTGTGCACGCTCTATGGGCACATACACGGAAGATCTGGTCATTTTTATCACCCGGAAGTCAAGCCATTTTGGCTTCATACACCACTGGGCAGCTTTCATACTAATGGACAGGGCTCAGTCTCCAAGGTTGTGTCCAGGTTTTAATATAACACTCTTGTGCTACACCAGTGGACTACTTTTCAAAATCTGATGCCTACATTACCCACAAGGCCACTTCGCCACTAAAGCCCCCCACACACCGCCCAGACGTCCAACTGCCTTATCCGACCACTCTCCAACCCCTCTGTTGCCTCTCGTCTGACCCGTTCGGCACAAAGGTTGCATTGAAACACACCGCTTCGACATGCTGCCAGCTCCACAGTAGCGTGTACGTTCTGCGCTTGCGCGCGATGCAATAAGCGGCTGGCGCTTGTGTTGTGAGTTGTTAACGAGAGGTTTATGCACGTAACTCATTTTACTTTCGATCAAAGCGAAACTTTTCAGACAGAAACAGCTGCATACTAAACATGCAGCATGGCATTACCAAACGAACACAGATTATTTCGTCCTGAACGGACATAATAACAGCTAGTCTCGTGTCAGTACTCCAAAACATGAAAACAAGAAATGACGGAATGGAGTGAAAACCAATGCGCACACAGTATTCCGCACCCAATCACAGAGATGATTCGCTAGCACACCGCCAATCAGAGAATTCAATGGCTCAGATGGCCCGGTGTGTTGCTGCCTTAAGTGACATCACTGGAGGCAGTTTATCAGATTGCATTCAGCCTTTTCCGATGCCACAAAAAGGTTTATACAACCTTTTTACACAAATGTAGCAGTACTCCTCTGACCTGTAAACTCATTCTGTGTAAAACAGTGGATGCCCTTTAACCTTTGCGAGTGGGTGCAGGTCACAGTACTGTCCCTTTACAGCACTGTTGTTTTAGCTGTCAGTAAGGGGATTTAAACAAGCAGGGGTCACCTTAGGATTGTTGTTATTTTAAGCAGCCTACCACACAAACACACAGTTTTGGGGTTAAGCAGGATAGCTAACTACCTTGCTAATGTGGAGAAAATGTGCTATAGCGTTTTTAACCCATGCTCATGCACATACACACTTGTAATCGATGTGTTTAGCTTAAATATAGTACAAAGTGGAGACTGTAAGAGGTATTATGAAAGGTTTAGCACACAGTCCTTGCTGTCTATCACGTGTATGTGGTAGCTGTCGGTGTTGGATCAGCTGAAGACAGGGCGATGCGACTGATATTGTTGCTATGCCACCATGTTGGGTGGCCACGCGCAGAGATAGTCAAAAATATGCATATTAATACACAAATTGTCAACAAATACAGGACCGCAACAGTACACTCACGTGTATCTACAACATGTGTAAGCAAGTTAAAGCGTAAAGGACAACCGTGTGTACAGCCCAGGAAGTTAACTGTAGCTTACCGTAGTAGCAGAGAGTAGCCCCGCCTCCAGCGGCGGCATATCCGCTACGTCACTCCGTTCCGCCCAACGACCAACGACTCGCGTCCAATCTGCTGCGACGGAGGAAGAGGGCTTGTTTTTGAAAATATTGGCGCTTGTCGTGCTAGCTATGGCCACTTGAGCGTCGCTGGGGAATTTATTTTTTCTACCACGAACTCCTTGTGTCACTTCAGAAATCGTTATCGCGGTAATGAGGTGAAAGATAGCCGTTTCCGACAAAAGGTAAGACATGAGCTCAAACAAGTACATTTTACGTGAAGAGAAGAACAATGCTAACGTGTTTGTCGTTGGAAGTTGTGCGAGGGCTAGCTAGCTAGCTTAGCCAACTGTGCAAAGTTAACGTTGCAGTCACGCCTTCAACAAACGTCATATTACATCGCAATTCAAATATCTATGCTGTCGTTTAAAATGACAGTAAGATAACATTAAAGACACTGTCGCGTGTTTTATATAGTGGCTTGAGATTAGTTACTATGCATTAACGTTAATAGTTGGAAAAGATCTGGATACATTATGCCTTTAACGTTATACAGCCTCATCGTGGCAACGGACTACAGGCCGTTAACTTAGATTTTAACAACAGGATCTACGACCCTGTTTCTATTATGTATGCATTGTGTTCTCTTTTTAATGAGTAACAGTTGATCGTGGGAGTCAGTGTTGTTCTCTGCAATGGTAGGCATGACAGTGTGCATGTAGATTCATAACACATGCACATTGCACAGCCAGGTATAGGTAGCATCTGTATGATCTTGTGCACACTTACTTGCCAGTTTATAATGTCCACCTGACAAAAACCAATGCTTTTTACGCCAACCCTATTTATATGAATGAGAATGGACAAAACATTTTAGATATTAGATTAGCTGGACGGTATGGCCTTATAATGATATTACAATACTTTCAGGCCATATGGTGATATACAATATTTATGTTTATATTTTAAAATCTTCTCAAAAACACTTACAAATGCTTACAGAATTCAGAATCAAATGTCAAAATATGTCTGACCAAGTACATTGATGGCTATATTGCGACAATATTGTTGGGATGACTATTGGTACTTTCAAAAAACACTAACACAATGAGATTTTTGATTAAAATCATCAGGTCAGGTCAGTTTTATATAGTCTATAGCTAACCTGAAATTGCTTCAAATCTGTAGAGCATAGGACTCTATCCTCAATTTTACACAAAGTAAAATTGCATCACTTCCTATTGTCCGTCCATTTTTTCCCTGTTTCTTCTTGTTATTGGCATCATTGTGTACATATCATCAAGAATTATACTGATGTTTGCACTTTCCCGTATAGAACATTTTGTTGACCTGTTTCTTTCCCTCTTGGCTTTTGCAGCAAAACTTAAGTTACTGCAGTGGGACCACGATGGCGAATGATGTGTGCAGCCACGTAAAGGTGGTCGTTCGGGTGAGGCCAACCAGCGACAACGAGAAACGTGAAAACTGTCGAAATGTGGTCCAGGTTGTTGATAACCACATGCTTATATTCGACCCCAAGGAACAGGACATATCATGTTTTGGGTCACAAAGAGTTCGAAACAGAAACAGAGATGTCAACAAGAGGGCTAACAAAGACCTTAAGTTTGTTTTTGACCAAGTTTTTGGCGAGAGCTCTACTCAATTGGACATCTTTGAGAACACCACTAAAGGAGTGTTGGACGGTGTGATGAATGGATTTAACTGCACAGGTAACAAATAAATACACACATGCTCTATTACAACATTTAGTGAAACTCTACCTGAGTCCTTTAATATTCACTACCTAGATAATATTTATAGTAATTTTTTACAACTGTAGCAACTCTGCCTGACTGATGATCAAAGCTAACTTTAGTGCTCAGCCAGTTAAACTGTGTCAGTTCACTGCATATAAACACCCCTGCATGTACTCAATGTTGCAGCTCTTGAAAACAAATGTGTTCGCCATAATCATGCCTATGTCATTCCATGGATTAAGACTGGGCAATTTGAACTTTATTATTGTGTTATTTATATTGTTGAAATAATTTGAGCTATATCACAATACCTAAAACATCTCCTGGAAAATAGAATCAAATATCACAATGAGATTTTTGAGAAAATCATCATTGATGTCTAAGTTGGTAAAGGCAAGTATTATGACAAGTAGAACAGTTGAGATAATGACATCACTGTACTGTAATGTGGCCACTACAACCAGAAAAAAAGATGACACCCATTTTATATACATATCTAAATTCTAAAGACCATATAAAGTCTCATATCATGATAATGATATAGTAACAATATATTACCTTGCCCTACCATTGATGCAGTCATAACACACCTCCAATAAACAGAAGTGGCCAGTTATACTACAACAATGTAGAGAGTTAGGTGAACTAGTTTAGTTGTGTCGCTAGTTATCTATCTATCATATGTGCCAAAGCCAGCCACAGCTGATGAAGCAGACTCCAGCTGTGGTTAGTACCGGGTGCGGTCCCGTACATAATACTGCATCATAACACAGCTCAGCCTTCCTCTACGGATCAAATGGAAACTTCTTCTAAATAACGCAAAACTTATCACAAACTAACACAATTCCCACCATGCCCCCTTGCAGTCTCCACAGTAAAGTGACCTAATCTGTCGTTGCAGTAAATATGGATTTTTGATTGCCTCTCTCTAACTCCAGCATGGCCAAATACTGAAGTTCAAACGCAGTGCCACACGAGCACCACTTCAGAGCTGTGTTTTTAATTTTTTTTTTTCCCCTCAGCATGGCCCGCTGACTCATGCTGCTGTATCATTAATTGAAACTGCTGGCTGCTGTTAATTTACTTTGTCTGCTCAAGGGTTCACTTGCTGGTCACAAGCTCACAACACTTTGCAGTTCCAGTGTTTTAAATCAGCACAATTGGTAAATTTTGAAAGCTAGTGCACCTGCCACAGATAGGAGCAAAAACAGATTTGGCTATAGAGAGTCAGCAGTGGTCCATTGAAGATACTCGGATCAGCTATGAATCTCAATACGCCTGAAACATTTAACTGTATGGTGATTTTGGAGAATGTAGTTTGTGGTGCTGTTGAACTGTATGGCATTATCAGAGAGCCATCATTTATGCATATCGGGTGGACATAACATACAAAAAACACCTTTTAGTGGCTTGCTTCACAATCAGCACCATGAACTGCAGTCTCCAGAGTGAGCAGAAAGTTTACATCACCTCTCAAAAAATTTAACATTATACCCTCATTAAAATGGAATTTATTGCAGGCCTTGGTAGGTGTACCAAAGTAGCTAGCTACTGAATGTTTACCCCCAAGCTTGTCTTGATTGAATGGTACTATGTAACTCAAAATGTTAAAATTGCATTTTGATCAAAGGTGTGGGATTAAAGCTACTTTAGGGCCACTTTCAATTCCATGCTGATTAGAACATCTCACTTTTAGTTACAGGCTGGATACACTGGTTGCGTTACCAGCACATATGCATGGTGGAACGTCTTGCTTTTAATTTTGGCGTCCATGTTAACAAGTTAGGGCAGCAACACTGCTGGCGTGACTAGCACGTCTCACAAGCATTTCAAGCAAGGCTGCGATGTCCTCAGAGATTTGGAGTCTGGCCTATTTTTACTATGATACACGCATTTTTTGACAAAAACAGCCTTGAAAACAACATGTGGACGGTTATATTGACAAACCACCGTTTTTTTCCTGTGCACTTTATTTTTCTTTCTCTACATGACACCCCCCATTGTCCAAGCCAAACTCCATGTAAAAAGATGAGGCTAGCATGAGCCGCGCCACAGCAGCTCAGCAATGCAGTCGCCACACACTACTTGCGCTACCTTGCTCATTTATCAAGGGCATTTCACTCTAAGCACGGCTTTTCTCAGCCACTTTTTGAAATACAGTATATTCACAGTCCAAGTTTTTCACATTGCAATTTGTAGTTGTGCTCTAGCCAAATGAGTTACTGATATTGCTGTTGTGTTGTGAAGCATTGGTATATTTACATGTCTTACTTTTTAATTGCAATTCAATTTCAGTGTTTGCATACGGTGCCACCGGAGCAGGCAAGACACACACCATGTTAGGCTCACAAGATGACCCTGGGGTCATGTACCGCACCATGAAAGAACTGTTCAAACGCATGGATGATTCCAAGGAAGAGAAAGAGTTTGCTGTGGCATTCTCATATCTTGAGGTGAATATGTGAATTTTCTATTGTTTTTACTTTTGTCTTTTGTTCTCTGTATTAGGGCAGAACTCGTTATTTTTGTAAAGTGATTCAGACTATGACTGAAGGGTTTCAATTGTAATATTCATTGATAATTAAACCATGCTTGTGTCTAAAGGCTTTGCAGCAGTTACACACTGCATTTATGATGAATGATGAAGTTTTAATTATATATTTTTCCTCATGTTTTTCTATTTCCTCTTGTAATCATACTTTTAACATTTTAGTATGAACTCTTATACCCGTAAGAGACAACCAGTTTCAGTCTCAGTTTTGAAGGATTTGCCCTTTGTCACATTTGTTTTTTTGTTTTTGTTTTTGCAGGTTTACAATGAACAGATCAGAGACTTGCTGGCCAATGCAGGCCCTCTCGCAGTCAGAGAGGACAGTTCCAAAGGAGTAGTTGTTCAGGGACTCTCATTGCATCAGGTTAGTACCAACATGTATCATACACACATAACACCATAAAGCATATGAAAGGTAAATTTGGATGTCATTTTAAAGTCTATTTATGAATTGTCGGTATAATTTAGATGTCTCTCAGTTGCTTTTGCAGTACATAATGTGATGTTTTAAATTAGGAAAGCATATTTCCCAAGTCTTTAGATGTTCTGCAAGAAACAGGCTCCCTGCAAGCTCTGATAATTAGAAATGCAGTTGCTGTGTTAAGACATTATCAAAAAATGGTGTAGATGAGAGTGACAGCTTAGGTAGTTGATGAAAACTGATAAAAGCAGCCCCCCTTACTATGTGAAGTGTATACCAATGTTTAGGTCAACTGTTTTCTCTGGTGGCTTCCTTTCTCAATAAATTAATGTCCTGTGGAAGAACAGAATTGAGACTTTTTATGTCAGTTTCATGGAGTAAGTGTAGGCAGTGAGACAGTATGTTGGGTGTTTCCTGCATAATTACGAACATGATCAAATTCAAACATTGTCCAAATATTGTTCCATATTCCTGGGTTAGATAAAGTACTCAAATTATTTAATGTTGACCCCCCCCTTACTGTTCTGTTGCTGTGCTGTGTAAATCCCACTGTGGGGGTTCCAAATCAGGCCTTTTACTAGGTCACACACCATCTCTTTTTTTTTCCTATATAGCCTAAATCTGCAGAGCACATCCTAGAGGCTTTGGATTCTGGCAATCGCAACAGGACACAGCACCCTACCGATATGAATGCCACCTCTTCCCGGTCCCATGCTGTATTTCAGGTATTTCCATCTGGTCTAAAAAAAACAACAGAAACTGAAATATACAAGCTTAAAAGTAAACTGCTCCCACTCTTCAAACTCAAGTAGGCTGTCACAAATATCTTCAGTTTATAAAAGATTACATTTACTTCTTGATAGTCTTGAATTTACTTTTTCTATCCTTTTCTCCAGATATATTTGAGACAACAGGACAAAACTGCCAGTCTCAATCCTAATGTCTGCATTGCCAAAATGAGCCTTATTGATCTGGCAGGCTCAGAAAGAGCCAGTGCCACCAACGCCAAAGGGGCACGTTTGCGGGAAGGTGCTAACATCAATCGTTCACTCCTTGCCCTGGGAAATGTTATCAACGCTCTTGCTGACCCAAAGGTAAGCTTCTTTTACCTTACATATTCTGTAGCATTGCAGAAGTAATGTAATGGCCACATGAACAAGAACTTTTCATTTTAATTAGCTAAATCACAGTCAAAGCAGATAAAGTTGACTTTTGAGAGAAACTTAGTAGTGTTCTAAATAGAGCAGATTTCTGGTCCATTGCTTAAACACGGTGGCACACTTGCCCCCTAATGCAAAATAAGGGAAATTAAATCAGCCATATAGGCCCCAGGATGAAATTAACTGTAGTAATATAAATTCATACTGGAATAAATGTGTTTATAGCCAAGTTATTTTGGCATTAGGTCCATTAAATACTCCTGTAATGTAAAATGTTAAGGGATATCACGCATGTCAGGACCAACAGGTTTAAACAATGCTTACATTTCCTTTGATCATTGTGCCCCATTACCAGGGTCCCCACTTGTTCCAAGAAAACCTTTAAGTTTCTTAGACCCTGGGAATCCTTTAAACATTTGGACTGTTTTTGAATAATAAAGAAATCTTGGAAAAAGAAAAAACTTGGATATGTGGTGTCCCCTTAAATATTTAACAGCGTTTCACATTTTCTATTGCTGTGAGCAGACTGTCAGATGTCTCAGTGACAGCTGGAAGTTGAACTTAGTGATCTGCTCACCAAAAGAGTTAACATTCAAACTGTGTTGTGTGCTTGGTGTTGTGACACTCTGAATTTTGAATGCACAGAAGAAAGACACCTCCTGGTTAGTGAAGACAGCTGCTCACAGCAGCATCTGTCAGACCAGAAACTGTACAAAGAGTTTGGTTAGCCTGGTAACAGATGAAATACTACTTTGTGATTCACAGCTTAATAAAAGTTAGAGTTATGTTTTATTTATAAACTTTTGCAATGATAAAACTGATTGACAAATAACGCAAAGTCAAGGAAGATTCAAAATTTCAAATGAAAACCTAACCAATACTCACCCCTATTTTTGGGGCCATGAACTAAAATGTTTCAGATATTAATATATCTTCTTGCTTCTTTAAATTTTGTGTTGTCAAAAAAAAGCCTCAGAACTCAGGTCTTCTTCTTCTCACTCCTGGTGTTGCAAAATGGTGGATAAATTAACCCTGAACCTTGAAGATATGTAACAAGAGCAGGATATTTAACAGTATTAACAACACATTTTATTGTCTAAAAGTGCACTGACAGAGTAAACATGGTGGAAATTGATAAGTATAAATTATTCTGAGCATCGTTTTTCTGCATGATAATCTGTATACATCAAACAATGGGCAACATACATATATGCCAAGACTGATTAACGACATCATCCACTACAAATGCTTGGAGACAGTCTGACAAAGAAAGTTTATTTTAGTATACAGTGTCATTGTCATCATCACAGTCCAAAAACTTTGAAAAATGATTGCATATTGATGTGTCCAGAGATGTGCACCAATGAAGTGTATTTGAGAAAGTGTCATAGTTTTACACACACCAAGAGCTGCTAGCAAATTAAATGTCTTGTAGTAAGCACCGTTTTATGCATCAGCAAGTCAACGATGCATATGGAAATTTGTGTGCTTATAAGTATATGAAGTAGCACTAGCCTCCATATGGAAAAGAGAGACTGGGAAGTGGAGAGTCAACTGAGTATTTGGGTATTATTTCATTCCAGTTGCATACATTAACCTGTCAAGCAGTCTTCTCATTTTACACACCAGCCTCAAGGGATAAGGCGCAAGCAAGCCACATGCATTTAGGAAGTGCTGTTCAAATATTCCACAGCCATGTTGAAATGTGATCCTTCTTCAACAGGTTACTTCATTCTTGAGTTAAAACTTCATCCTTTAATGGACACTGTCAAGTTAGTATTGTACCTATCGTTCTTAAGTGTTGTAGCCATTGACTCATTGTTTTAGTGTCCTCAACGAACAACGCCCACAGCTAATCCCCACTCCTTCCCCACCCGATCCCCATGGTTATTGGTGCTCCAGTGTTACTGTTGGCAGACGTGGAATTCATGTTGTGACCATTATTTACAGGAAGAATGTCCCCACTTGTGTCTGGGCTGATGTGCCATTCGTTTGAGTGGGAAGAATGTCTGCCGCTTCTGTTTGTGCTGTTCAGTATGTCATCTCCATGCTATGCGGCACAGAGTTTTTTGTGCAAGTTGTTTGCCTTAGGCGATGTAGATACACATTACGACGCATCCCTTTGGACGACCATAACGGAGTGTTTCCAATCTACAAAAAGGGGCTTTTTGGAAATGTTGTCCAAAGTTGATACATTGAAAGTGCCAATTTTGGTTATTGATGTGATTTGTGGCCAGAGAAAACTGAGCTTTTTTGAAAATGTTCAAGTACGGTTGTAAGTATTTTCTGACATGGTCATGCTCCTTGCAGCAGTGCTCTCTGATAGCTTAGTTTGTACTCCATGCTCCAGCACTGGGGTTATTGTTTAGGATTCGCATTTCAGTGTTTAAATCCCTGTTTTATGCTCAAGCTGTTCTCTGATAACAGAAACAAAAACACATGTCAATTCATTGGATGTTGTATTTTGTATTGTGTGATCTGCTATATCAATAAGACAATGAAAGCAATCCACAGAACAGAGCTCCACAGGCTCAGCATAGCCAGTTATTAGCCCATTCTGTTTCCGTAGTACTGTGAGTTAGCTCCCGCATTTTTTTTCTGATTATTGTTAGATTGATAGTAATGTAAATTATTATGGCACCTCTGTTCATTCTTGATGTCCAATGTGTGTTATGGAAGGGTGCAGACTAAAATGCCTCTGAATGCTATTGTATGGAACTACAACCAGTCAGAGAAACAAAAACTGTGACATAAGCCTTAGCAATATAAAGAATGAGAGAGTAATTAACAGTTTTGTTTGCCATCTGACAGATTTTGAACAAGAGAAGATCCAACTAACTTACCTGTTGTTTTGAGATGTGACAGTGGACGGCTGTGGTCTGCTCTTAGAAAAATTTGATTTTCTCTCCCCGGACCTGACATGAACTATAGCAAAGGTCTTTAAAACCAGATGTAGACTTATTTCCAGGGAGTACTGCAAGCACAGCTGGAAAACCCCAAAAGGGATCATTTTACCCGCCTTTTTTTCTTACTTTACTTTAATGTGACTTTCTGCAATCCAAATGCCCACGAGATTGTGACTCACCTTAGCAGATGTAGTTTATCTAATGCCATTATTACTGACTGAGCTGTGTTCACAGACCAGCTGCAGAAATACTGCAGTGTTGTGGCTGGTTGCTCCTCGTTTTAACCCTAAAATGAACGCTCCTTACTGAAACGTGTTCCTGTTCAGGATTATTGTTCCCCACCAAAGAGTGATCAGAGCTTGTCCAGATGGAAAATGCATATCAGGGCAGCATCTCACATTTATTCTCTTGCATAAAACAGCAATAGCACACTTTTTATTTTTGATTTGTGCCATGTTTGACGGAAGTAGTGGATTCCGTTCTTGCACCTTTCAAACTTTCATCAGATGTAATTTCTCAATAACCCCATTGGAACCCTACCAGTTTTCACATTTGTGACTTGCTTTGTATACACTGTAAGTGATACCAAACATGCTGGGTGTTCTGATTTGTTGGGATAATGTTAAATTTTCTCTCTTTTGTTTCAGAGTAAGAAGACTCATATACCATACAGGGACAGCAAGCTGACACGGCTACTTAAAGACTCCCTGGGAGGCAATTGCAGGACAGTTATGATTGCCAATGTTAGCCCCTCATCCAAGTCATATGATGACACCCACAACACACTTAAGTATGCTAACAGGGCCAAGGAAATCAAGTCCTCGGTTAGTATTTATTCATGTTTTTTAGAACTTTTAATTCTAATATAATTCTTGGATTGTAAATGTATGGATTTCTTTTAAATTGTCCTTTTTTTTCTCTATGCTTACCTACCAGCTGAAGAGTAACGTTGTAAGCCTAGACAGTCACATTGGCCAATACGCAGTCATATGTGAGAAGCAACGGCAAGAGGTAATATGAAACAGCCAACAACACCATACTTGATTTAAAAAGAAAGAAAAATCCACAAAACCTGATCAGTGGTTCATTTTGAACGGTTATACCTTTTTTGTTGGATCTTACAGATTCTACAGTTGAAGAAGAAACTAAAAGAATATGAGGAGAAGAACATGGTGCCTGGAACTTCTAATATGATCTCTTCCGAGAAACAAGCAGAGTTTAAAAGGTAAGCATTTACATGAGTATGATTCAGAGTGTTACGTGACACATACTGTGTTGTTGTAAACATTGTAATTGGAATACAGGCACTGATTGCACGTAACCTGCATTTGTCAACGTGTTGTGCAGTTGTGTTACATTCATGGGACCTGTGGTTTCACAAATGCCTCTGATTGCTTTATATCCATCATGATTTATAATGAAGTAGATCAGGAAGTGTAAGGTGTAATTAGGCAAAATGGTTGAATGTCTAGTGGAGTCTGTGGTGTGAACAATGGTGTAGTTCTATGTAATAGTTATATAGTGACCAATTATTGAATAACTGCACCATTTTGTGCTAGTGTGCATGACCTAGCATAGTAGCCTTTAGTTGGGACAAGCAGGAGCTCTTCTCTCTGCTGACTTTTTCCAACTCTTCCTGAGGCATTCCAAGGCCAAGCAGGCTACATAATCCTTCCAGTGCAATCCCCGCTCAGGCCACATCCTAGTCAGACACCCTGACCACCTCAATTAGCTTCTTTCAATGTAAAAGAACAACAGCTTATGCCACACTCCTTGTAGATGTCTGAACCCTGTCCCTGTGGAACCCAAGAATTAAGATAACTAATGTCAGCAATTTGTATCCGTGATCTAATTCTTGCAGTAGTCAGTGTTCATGACAACACCTGTGATACCTTCTTTTAAAGTACTAATGCATCTCTATCCTCATCTCACTCATGAACAACAGCAGAAGATATTTGACTTCCTTTAGCTGCAGTTTTCCAGCAATCTGTTGCTGAAGAGGTGAAGACCATCCAGTGCTAGTGAATAGGGATGTCACTTTCTGTTATTTTCGCTTTAGATGGAGCAACATCCGTTAACTAGCCAGTTAATTATTAAGAAAATGTATGTATACTCAGACAATTGCAGTTGTCCGATTGAGTGACATAGTCGAACTATGGCTGTAATCTGACTAAGCTGTGCATGTACACGCATTGACTGGCAACATGTTGCTGAAATAGAGGCAAAGCAGATTCCCCCCCCCCCC
>CAEMYA010000013.1:2601862-2620674 GCA_903131615.1 Diplodus sargus
AAAAAAAAAAAAAAAAAACAGAAAAAACAGTGCCACTTGCTTTGATCAGCACCACACAGTATCAGAGTGGATATCATTAGTTGAAAATGGTAGCTGCTGATTATTTGTTTGTGCTGCCACACAGACAGACTCACAACACAAAGCATTAGTGGTATTCTTGACAGCCGACTTATTCAGAGTGTACTCGAAGCAAAGTGTTAGTATTGATGATCCAATGTTGCTAAATTGCTGATGAAAGCCTTGATCCATTCCTATACCTCATGTGGATCCACTTACATTGCATCTAGTTCACCTATTTTTATTTTTATTTTTTATTTTTTTACCTTTTACACAACTTGTTTGTGTCACTGCCATGAAATGGGCTCTTGCACTGCCTGGAAAACTGTTTCCTCCTGGAAAATCTGTGAATCTTCAGCAGTGACCTCATGCTGAACAAAACAAAAATGTCCTATCAAAATGATATAGATATAGATAAAGATATTTAAATTGTAATACTGTTTGAGATTAACTTCAAAACAAGAAAATGTATTTTTTATTTTTAAATAATAGTTTGCATGTTTGGATTATCAGGTCTGTAGCAGCACCTGTGTAAGAATTTCAGCACTGTAGCACACCAATATTTTTATACTCTTAGTTTTGACTTTTTTACACATTCACTCCTGACCTGTACTGTTCTTAGTGAACCTGCAGGGAGCAGACGGGTACTAAAATATTGATAAACAGTGTGTCAGTAATTAATTAAACTTTCAGACAAATTCAAGGTAAAGAAAGCTTTATTCTGTATAACTCCTTTTTGTGATTGTGTGAATTGCTGTCATGTGTACACATACATTTGATTTGTCTTTAATTGAAACAGAATGTTACATTGAATTAAACATTACGTAGGGTTGAGTGCAGACAGTTTTTAATCTCGCTACCCAATAAGGGACTTTTTATTTCTTGGATTAAAAACCAGATGTGCTTTGAGGCCCAGGGATCAAGACTGAAAACCACTGGCATTGGAAATGTTGCATAATGCTTTTTCCGTTGGCCACAAATGTAGACTAGGTACCTTTGCGTATAATGGTAAAGTGGTGTTTAAAAGACATGCTATAATCAACATGAGCTTAACTATCTTATTTTATCGAAATGTAGAGTGTTCATTTTTATAAGCAAAGCTGTGTCGTGCCTTCATTTTAATTTAAATGATATACACTCGTTTCTTTCCTTTACATGAATCAGATCAGCCTCATCCTATCTAGTCGTCTTTAAGGCACGCAGTGGCATCTGTCGGGGTATTTGGGTTGGGGGCGGGGGACACGGAAAAGCTGAATGAGTCTCACTCCCACACATTTCATTCACTGGCATCAGAATTCACAACTCGCACAGTGAGAGGCTCTGAATAGAGGCTGCACGCTTCTCACACTATTAAAAATTCAGCAGTCTAGCAAGGCCACGACGTCTCCTACGTCACTGGAGTTGCATTGAAGAGTGCAGTCACATTTCAGCGACAGCTCTCCAGTCTTATTTACCTGCATGCATCTCCTGTCTCTCCTGCTTTAACTCAACTAGACAGCCACTTGCATCCAAACTGGATATCACCTCAACTCCATGCCAGGAATACATATATACATCATATTGCTAAGAATATCTTCCTGACTCAGTCTGAACAGCATTGGCATCTTGTGGAACATTTAGATTATATTTAAAGGTTAACACATGACTTAATAATTGGCTCAGGCCTTAACACATCCATAATTAATTGTAATAAATAATTGTTAATCAAATATTTGATTCATTTAATTGGTATATACAATTAATATAAACTTGCTCCTTACATTTTAATTTATGTCAGTCAGAGAGGACAAAAGAAAACAAAGACCAACTTTCAATATAATACAAAACTACTACAACATTAGAAATGGCCATGTTGAATGAAGGCCTCTCTGACAGTAGCAGCAAAAAACTGAGCATTACAGCTTCAAGACCCAATATATTGCAAAGCTATTGTAATTGATCGGATTAAACGAAATGTGTAGATATTTGTCTGATTTAAGATGCAAATTAATTATTAGAAAAAGTTTGATGTTAATTCATGTATGCCAAGTTCAGATTTCCTCATGCAGCCCTTTCAAAGCAAAGTTTACAACATGTGAACATTACTCTTCTCTCTCTCTCTAGGGTGTCAGAAGCTCTGCAGCAAATCTTCTCGGGCCGGGCCCAAATCAGGGGAGAGCAGCTGGATCTGGAGAGACAACTGAAGGAGAATGAGCTGCGCCAGCGCTACAGCGAGGAGGACAACCTGCAGGTCCAATACTTCTGTGCCAAAGAAAAGACTGAGAAGGTAGCTGGTGCTTACGCTGCTATCCACAGATTCCATCATCCCTGCAGAAAAACAGCTGCTGAGTCATCATTTCACTTCTCTGTTCTCTATAGTTGTCTTAGCTCTCATTTACGCCACTACAGGACAGAGTCACCGCTCCCCAGTTCCTGGCTCTTCTCTGCCATTTGCGTCCCAGCATTAGGCCCAGCTGTAAATGCCACTTAAAGTATAAAAGGTTAAATTCTCAAGAATGTATGGCACCAAACTTGGCAGAATTGTCCCCTGTCCTCCAAAACAAAGTAAACAGTGGGAACAGTTTTTATGAGAGTGGTACTGAAGCTTCTGCCTGCATTTTAAAACTTTGATTTATAAATATCCTCTGTCTTAAGATAAATTATCTCAGATTTACCTCTCCCACAGTAAATTCTTACCAACTAAAGCCACATACACAGTTAATATTATATAATACTAATATTGGCACAAACAATTGAGAATTCACGCTGTCCCTTAACTGACATGTTGTTGTTGTTGTTGTTGTTGATTTCAATAGGCCACTTGTAAGCATGAACGGAAGATTGCCAGCTTGCGCACTCAGCAGCAGCACATTTGCAAACGTTTGAAGGAGGCAGAAACACGGTTCCTGGACAATGATGGCTGGCTACATCGTGTTGAGAATGAGATTAAACTGCTGAAGTCAAATGATCAGACCTCAGAGGTAAATGAAGTGTATTTATTGACCCTTTTCAAATTTACCGGTGCTGAAAAACAGCAAAATAAATGTTTTGTTGGCTGCATGGTTTCTGTACATTTTTATTTAATTATTTTAATTCATTTTTTCTCTTATTTAGAAAAATTCATTTTTTTATTCTTTATACTAACTTTTTCTTTTTCTATTATAAGAACTGCAAGAACAAGTTGAGTTGAATTCTGTTGTACTTAATAACTGTACCCAATAGCAACTGTGTCAGTATGCTTCTATAAATTTCAATAACACTTCACAATATCATTGTTGATTTAGTACATAAATGGACTGCAGATATGCATTGAGAAAAGCTTCATACTTGGGCACAAAGAAATAGTTTGGGTTAATGCAAGAAAACAAATGAGCAAGATCAGATATATAGAAAAACTTAACAATGTGGGTTACATCCTTCAAAACTCATTGCTTGGTGTTTTTTGTTTGTTTATTTTGGAAGGTAGGCTGTGTCTCTACTGGTGTCGTGACTGTCTTTGTTTTCTTCCCATCTGTTCTCCCAGTAATTAGAACCGTGCTCATTTTATTTCTCCAGCTCACTCGTGGATCACTGAAGAGAATAAATCAATACCCTTTACTCATCCCTCACACAGCAGCCAGTTACCTAAAACCATGCCCATGTTATTTTTTTCTTTATCCTTTCTTCCAGGAACTGACCCAGAACTATGACGCACCCACCGGTCAAATGTTCTCTCTGCTGTTGTTTCGTATTTTCTTTACGTCAGAGTCCTTTTTCTTTTTTTCAGCTCCCCTCCCTTACCCTGAGCAGACAGCTTTTCTGATGAAACATGGATGAAAACAGAACTTTGCATCTTATCTCTAGTATTCTGACCCCCAACCACCTCTTGTTTCCTCAACAGAGTGCTATTTCAATATGTTGTTATTTAAGAATAACTGTGTCCTCATCATCTCTACTCCCTGACCTCACTTCTCCCCTTGTTTAGGTATTAGAGAAGGACCTGCGTTGCCACAGATTGGAGCTGCAGGTAAAAGATCTCGAACAACACATCAGGCAGATGGTCAAGCTCACTGCACTGCAGGATCAGGAGAACAAGCGTATGCAGAAGTAGGTCGACAATACATAGAACCAATTCTTATTCACTTAACTATTACTCAGTGCAGCCTTCACCTGCACTTCACCCCACAATGATTTTCCCTGAAAAAAAATGTCTCAATGTTGTTTTTCTATTGCATTTCAGAATGGTAAACATCTTGTTGCCAGCTTATAGTCGGAATTACTCAGCGTTGCATGGGGCTGGACTGGTCACAGAAGCAGAAAGGATGGAGAACCATGAACTTGAGCACCTTGTGTTGAGAGAGAGAGGCGTGGTCTGGGCAGACCAGGAAGGGGCGGGACAGCAGATGAAAGGTGACGGGATGGGAGAGGAATCACAGGAGATGAATGAGGCAGAAGGCGCAGGGCTCCGCAGCGAGTTGGCACCCGTCCTGTCTTTCTCACATCTGTTATACCACCAGAGTAGCCCCTGCAGTAAGTCATCATACTCTCACGTCGTTGTTTATTTAACATAGATTCAGACCGTTTGTTTGGGTTAAATTACAAAACTTGTGAATGCGGGGAAAATTTGGCAGGGCAAATTACGTATTTACATTCTTCTTCTGTGAATGTTTTTTCAAATTGAAAGGCTAAAACTATATTTATTGACTTATAATATATTTTTTTAAGAGAGATTTGTGGGAAATACTCACAATCAAGAATCTAGAACTAGCAAATGTTGGGGATTTTTAGATTAAGTTGTTGGTTAATTTTTTCTTAACCAGGGCAGCAAACCTAGCTGCACAACTAATCGAGCTTAGATGCTACCAGCAGCTACACTCAACAGCAGTTAGCTGTTACTTTAGCTGGTTTATGTCCATCAGGAACTCACCATGGCACTGTAACTGGCTCCCCTCATTTTTGGAGGCTGCATGTGACCACGGTCCGTAGGTGTTCATTGAGAGGCTGCGGCTAGCAAAAGTTAGCAGTTACTGGAGCAAAAAGTAAAGCTGTCTGTCCTGAGCTAAAGCAGAGCTGACAGAGGGCATCAAACAGACACCTAGAAAATATTTGCTCCAGAAAACATGATCCAGTTTCATCTTAATCAGTGAATAAAGTTCTAAAGTTGGGTTTTTGTACAACTGATTAAGTTGGGATTTTGAGGCCCAATCCCTTGTTCACATTTTTATACATTCATGAAGTGGCCTAAAGTGTATTTGATGCAAAATGTGTGTATACCTCTGAGTGTGTGACATATGTCATAAAAAACACTCAAACATCAATGCCAACTTTAAATGTTAGAGTTGTAATAGTTAAAATTTTAGTCCTAAGCGACCCCTGTGGTCACTGGTGATAATAGCAATTGAGGTTTAATACTACAGAATTCTGGGGACCCCGAAACGATACTGAAATTGTAGAAGTCACACTGTGGTGCATCTGCTACCACCAGGACACAGTGAAAGGAGTTGATTACTTCACTGAGAAGTTGAAGATGTGCAGCATGTTGCCTGCCATTCATCGAGGCTGACAAACACATTGCATTTCCTGTGACTTGTTTATGTAATAAGTCAACTTGTGTCTCACAAGTTAGATTTTTTGATATGAAGCTGCAGAAGTAGGAAATGCTCACTTGGATTATCTTTAAAAAATTTTCAGCCAATTCATAATTCTGCCAGTACAAGGATTTACATCACTGAGCCAGTCACCAATCAATAGAAAGTGATTTAAACCTGAAAAAAATAAATTAAAATCTTAAAGACTGTTACTTTAAAGTGCAACTGAGATGATACAGAGGAGCTTCTAAATGCATTCTAAAAGATCAGGCAAAGAAAACCCAATAAGACACATGCATTTATCATCTTGTGTTGGTGGGGAAAAATATGGAGGTGGCGACATTTTTGGGGTGGCAGATCGTCCCAATAATTGAATATAAGTGATTTTTCCTCTCAATTAGCTGTATCAAGTGCATGCGACAATCTCACCCCTCCCCCTTCCAGAGTACATGAACAAGAGTCTTCACAGTGAATGAATCTACTGTGTGTCAAACTGGTAAGGGAAAAAATGCCACTCAGCCATTCATCCTTTTAACATGCAGAATCTTATCTGATAGCTAGATGAAGTTTGAAAAAATGTCTTTTAAGAAGTACAGTGCCTGCAGACATGCAGTCAGAGACAGACTTTGATGCAGTGCAACATGGCAGAGATTAGCTCTCACTAATCTGACAGTCAAACAGCAAACAACAAGTTCACACTGCTTGGACTTTACTGGGCAGCCCTCTAAGATAGATATACCCACAAAAAAACTATGCACCTTTTCAATCGCAGAAATGTTGTGTTAGTTTGATAATAAAAATCAGCTTTATTGGCCAAGTATGTGTACACAAGCAGGGATTTTATATCGATGTACAGAAAATAGATTTTTAAACATTAAATCTAAAAAGGAAGTTAAGCCGATTATTTAATGAACAACCTGGGTCAATACATTAATTGAATGCAAGTATTTTTGTGCTTAGCAACAGACACAGCTAATAAATGCCTACAACAAAATGATCAAAGGGCCAGAATGAGGATGTTAAAGGGCCACATTTGGCTCACAGGCTGCCAGTTGAGCTGGTCTGGTTTAGATGAAAATTATAGCTAGCATGTCCGTTTCACAGCGTATTGTTTTGATCAGAATGTGTTAAATCCCAGGGGGCTGCACATAGTAGCTACAGCCCATGGTGTGTTACATACATGAACAGTATCCCCTTACATACATGCTGCTTTTGTTTGAAGACTGTAATTATACAAATGTAGAGTCCTGTCCCAGTAAATGTTTTGTACTTGGTTCAATCGTTCTACAGTGTAATGCTAAAATGTGAACTCAAATGACAAGTATACACATGTGAGACCTGGCTGAATGTCACAAGTGTTAAACGTATAGGTCAGGTGTCCAGTAAGGAAGTTCAATAAGGTCTTATGTATTTGGCGTTAGTCAAGCTCTAGTGTGTATTGTGGCACCCATGAGATTGCCTTGCTCATTTTTAACTGTCATCTCTGCATGACCTAGCAGCACCAGGCCCTCATGACATATAAGCCACGACAGACAGTGGAGCATGAACCAAAGCTGGCCAACAATACTCAATTATAATGATGGTGTCTTATCATTTGCAAGATGGTTAACAAGTGCACCTGTCCCTCTGCTCCACTACTGGCTTATTTTAAATTGTATTTAATTCATTGTCAGAAAGAATATGACAACCCCTGAATATAGATATTTTGTGGCAGCCACTTATGGGTTATTTTTCTAAGGTTAAAAGATCATAAGAGAAGACCCAAACTACTCTAGGTTTTCTTGGTCACCAAGCAAGTCGTTGTGACTAAAATGTTCCATTACCAGTTCACTTCTCTGCCATGTTGCACTGTGCATCATGCTCGAGCTTTTGCATAATATTTTATTCTATTTTCAATAGCAAGACAGAAAAGGTAGAACCACATTTTGTTAGTTGGTTGAATGTCTGTAAAGTCTGCACGATGACTTTTTACTCTTTTTAAAATTCAAAAAGAAAAAGACAGAATGTGAGCTGGCAGACAACATTTACTGCTTAAATAACTTTTTAAATGAAAGAAAACAACACAAGGGTGACAGAAGCTTTTCAAGTGCTCTGTGTAGTTTTGAAAATGATGCTCTGTTGACGCTGAATGTCTTTTTTAAAATTATTTTCAGGTGCAGCGGGGCGAACGAAAAGAACGTCATTGTGCAACACCGTTCCATCACCAAAAGGTAAATCAGCTCTCTTTTCTCCCCCAACTTGATAATATACTGTAGTCATTTATCTAAATACCCTGTATGCCTGTTAATCCCTCCTCCCCCTCTATGATCCACTCATTTCTTTCTCCATGCAACCTTTCACCTAGTCAATCAGACTTGCCCAAACACACTCTACAAAATGATATCTTTCATTAAAGTTAAATACACAGATCAAAGATGTGCCAATACAATTGTATTGGTTTTGTGTAAGCCGAAATTGTCACTTTGCCATGTTGCTTTTTATTTGTTGACCATGTTTTTAGCAGTTTAACTGAGGAGTTGTTCAGAGTAGTAAAATACACACATAAAGTCAGACATGTAATATAATTTGATTTATAGTTGTGCCGCAGACATTCTGTGCTGGCCAAACATTGAATAATGAAACGATCTGGAAACTCACAACCAGTTTTATAGAGGGAAAACTGTAAGCAGGGAACCTTTGGGGAAATGTAACACAGAAACTTTTGTGAAATATTGCAGTTCAAATTGACTGTAATGATATTTACTACAGGTGGTCTACATTTTATTGAAACACATTGTGGGAAATGTAACTTTTGAAGAAAATACTCCTGCCAGATGACCCGAGTTCCTTGAATGGAAATGAAACATTAAAGCACCAGGGAGTTTGTCACCACTGCTATTAAATTTCCCTACGACTTATTATAATAAGAGAACTTCTTTCATTTAGTTTTGAAGGTTTTTCTCAATGGTCTGTCCGTCCAGCCCTTCTTCATACATCAAGCCAGCCATTTATTGTTATGTCCTCATCATTTTATTTTTCTTTGCCAATGCATCTGCTGTAAACTTTGTCAATATATGCACTTTCTCTAATTGTATTATTATAGTGCACTGTTAATCCCTGTTACTGAAGCCTTTGGAAATTTGGATTGAAATGATGAAATGTTTACTGAGTGGGAATTTAAAGTTGAGTGCCTCAATTAGAAAACCTATTGGTAGATCGAAAAAAACGTTCATTTAGCTGTTTTGAGCATTTCTCAAGATGGTGTAGGTGTGAAAGAACACATTTAGATTCACATTTCCCATATATTGTTTTTTGACGGCAAACAAATGTGAGATAACTTTTAATATATTCTAAAAATAAACTAATAAGTCAGTTGCATGTAATGAATAGCTTAACTTTATCTATGGCTAGCAACCTGCTTTATCAATCCCCTGCTGAGTACATCAGGGACACGTAATGTCTGGAGAGGATGAGGGTGTAGTGGAGGCGGAGAGGGTAAAGCTCCAGCTGCAAGACATAGTTGCTTTGCAAAACCTGAAGCTTTCTGAGTGAAATTATTAAACCAGTCTAGGGGGGAATGACTGTACATACGATACAATTAAAAGGCTGTAGTGGATTGTGTTCTTAATATATCAAGAGCATACAAATAATAATGTAATCTGCATCCTTCCTTAAAGCTAAAAGTCTACATAAAGTTGAATTTTACAATGCACCTTCCATACTCGTGGGAAGAACAATAGATACATGCACAGTATGATGGCATAATGTGCCTGACACAAGAAGATTTCTGTCCCATTTCATAAATGATATCTAAATAAAACATAGATTTATTGCTTGTAGCAGCACTTTATGAAGTAAATTATTGTCCAGGCATGCCTCCCATTTTAACAGAACGTACATGCAGCCAGATCAGTGTCATTTATTCAGCCTTTAAATAACTCTTTACATCACAATTTCCCATTATTGGGATCATGTAACCACAGTTTCATTTCTGTAATAAAATCGTAACTGTGCATCCTTCTCAATTATGCATTCACTGACTCACACTCGCATCCTTGAAAACCACTCTGTCCATTTTGAATTCAGTCTAGAGCTACCACTCACACATGCATTTAGTGCATATAGACAGAGACACATATATTTACACAATGGGTACACCTTATACATGTTGTGCTGCTGTGCTAGCTGATGATGATTCTAAAAAAGGATAGTTGAAATAACAGATGTGTTTTAATAAATAAAGCTTTTATTTAGCATTCAGACAAACTGCTCTGATCTAATCCTGATGCTGTTTGTCAGTCCCTTACTGCTTCCTCAGCTGTTAATGGTAGTCACTGCAGCATGTTATGAGAAATAGCTCCACCCTGCAGCTTGCAAAGCCAATCAAATTTCACCCGTTTTAGAGAGGGCTGGGGTTTCAAAAGAGCATTAACTCTTTGTGGACTGCTTAATAATAGCGAGTCACACAAAAGTGATCACTCTGAAGGAATATTTCTGCATTCCACAATCTAGTGTTGATTAAAATATTTCCCCTCAGTCATTTATTGATGGCATCACATTTTTTCTCTCTGCTACCTCCCGCCTGCCTCTTTTATCTTGTTCTTTTTATATTCCTATTCGATTTCCTTCCTCTCGCTTCTCTTATCTATTTTTTCCTCCCTAGATTTTGCTGTCCTCTCTGCTTCAAACGTCTCTTAGGCTGGCTTTTTCCTCCATTCTGCCTTTCTTTTCCTCCTACCCTTAAATGTTTTTTCTCTGTCTGTCTAGCATCTAACCCTCCCAATCCCTCTTGAGCTTCATTCATGAAAATGCAGATCCACAGCAGGGCAGGAAAAAACGTCAACAGACGTAAACTCCCCCGCTCCACCAACCAGAAAAGGCGCACTATAAAAAACAGGCAGCAGCAACCAGGCGACCCTAATTCAGTGCAGCCTCCACCAGAAATAGCAACTCATGCATGTATTAATCCCCTACAAGCCAAAAATATGTGATTGAAGGAACTCTGCTGCCATTTATTGCTATGGACAACTCCTCTGCCACAGAAAAGGGCTATTTATCATCGTCTCCACACTCGGTGTGCTGTCTGGGGTCTGACTCACATTTGCTAAATATTGCATTTTGATATTTGGGGGTAATGTATAAATCAGTCATTCACCTTTGCATTTAGTGTTCTCACTTCCTTTATGTGCTGGCATTTTTCCTTTTTTTTAGCCCTCTGCTTCAACCCCACCAAATCTCTGCAGGAAATGCCATGAGTGTAATGGTGTTCATAATGAGATGTAGACACCATGATTAACCTCACTCTGCCACCGGAACAGGGCTTTTTTTTTCGTTCTTTCTTCTTTCAATAAAGCTAGACAATGTGGCCACAAAAACCCTGCATAAAATGTATCTCATAAATCAGTATTTAAATAAATCAGGGTACACATATTTTATTAATCCTGTTTAATGTTTAAAATGACAGATGCTGAAGAAAACAAAGGGTTCATTATGACTTTGGCCAAACATGACAAACTTTAGTTTTGACAAAAACGCAACCAAAGTGGAAATGCTATTTACCATCTGCTATCATTAGCTTCTGGTCGGTACTCAGCTACAACCTAGCTACTAAAATTTGCCTGGAAAATGACATCCCCCTGCTGCCCTCCAACATGCCTCCTACATAAGTACAATAGCTTTTTTTAGCTAATAACTTTGACCTGATGTCCGCCACAATTCAAAGCATGGAAGCAACGTCGCGACGTAATCTTGCGATGCTTTTTTTTTTTTTACTAGTAATGCCTACAGCAGCAGCACCTACATTTTCTGCTTTCAGAAGCGAGTTCACAGAGTTCAGAGTCATGTGTTTGAGCACCATGTTTTCCTCAGTCTAAAAAAAAAAACTTCCAAGGCTGTTAGCAGGTGAAATCCTTGGATTCTTGTCTATTTATAAAACGCAGCCCTTTTTAGGACGATAATGCATGTCTCAGCTCCTACCAGCATTTTAAAGTTTAGATGTGAGAGTGGGGCACTATGATGTTTAATTGCCTTGTGCCATGCATAATATCTCCAACACTACTGATCACACTTTGATGTAACTTAAGGGAACGATCCATCTCATTTCTCTGTTGTGACATTTTTTAAATTGCACTGTTTAGCCTAAGGCAGGCACTTCAGCGCTTATTACTGATTAGTGATTGAGTATGGGGGACTATCATTTGGGGAGGGCTGTGTTTACTGTTGCCCTGCTTATTTTTTAAAGTGGTTTGATTTTCTTTTACTTTCACAGCCCTTAGTTGTAAACAATGTATTAATTTCAAAGATAGCCTTTTACAGATTCTGCATTTGCTAAGAAGGTTTACATTGTTATAACATAACTTGTATCTGTCATTTCAATCAACTTTGTTAATTATTTTTTGTTTGTTTTGTTTTTTTAGGTAAAGGAAATCATACAGATATGAAACAGGAACCACTCCACAGAATGCCTATCAGGAGAAATCTGTGTGCATCCCTGCCACCACAAAGCCCCCAGACCATCACCAAGACCCAAATGTTTGAGGAGGGCATGTTCCCCCTCCAGTGCACACCAGAAGCTCAAAGAACTGTTCAAGCCTTGCCACTGGGCTCCTCTGGCACCATGGATCCCAACATGACCTTTGAAGTTGTGGACAACGATGATTTAACTGGAAGTAATGCAACCATCATAATAAGTGGCGAGAGCTCCTGTCACGCGTCAAAGTCCAGGGACTTCTCAGGTCCCAGCCAGCTGCACCATCTTCCCAAGGCTAATCAGGGGGACCAGATTCCTACCAAAAGGTGAGAAAACATGTCTTTTCCTTTTGATATGAGGATGGTTCAGCTTCTAGTTGGTCAGCTTTCTGTCCATCTGCTGTACACACATCATATTTTTTTTAGCTAGATAACAATAAAAGGCCTTTTTCAGTCTGGCCAGTAATCTAGATTACAATTCTCTTTACTCTATGCATACATTATATTGGTTCTGTTGGCAGTCCATATGGTGCAGCTTTTTAAAACGTTGAAGTAGTCGTAAACAAATGCATCAGTACACCTACATACTGCCTACAGAGCTCCTGTGGTCACTCCAGATATTCACTGTTTCAATAGAGTACACTACACAATAGTGACACATAAGCATGAAATATTGCAAGAAAGATTACACATGATACTGCTGTCACAGCAGAAACCAAAACTGATAAGATTATAATCTAATTGTAGACATAAATTTTTATAGGCAAAGTTCAGTAATGAAAAACTGCATTGAGCTGCCACAATGTATCTGAGCCATTTGTCACACTTTCCCGCTTCCCGTTCTCCAAACAATTTATCTCAACATGCACTTATCGGAAGTGGAGAGTTGGCCGAGCAATGTTTTTGGCTGGCCTTAGTGTTAAAGCACAGCTATTATCGCTTAGCAATATTAACATCATTACAGTTGACCTTTGACACATGGAGTAGCAAGTTGGCAGCAAGAAATTCACAATTCCTACTGGGCATATGCCATTAAACATTAGAGTAAATTCTGAGACTGTTTTCTGAGCTGCTATCTGAGCTCACATGCCTTTTTGTATTTCTCAGTTTTTCACGTCTTGTGTATCATGTAAGATTTGATCGGATATTGTTCATGTCTTGACAAGGTAGTACGGCTGGATGATATGACCTAAAAATAATATTTCAACATTTTTGGTTTAATTGTGATACTAAATGCATATCTTGATATTTTAAGTCTCTTCAAAAGCATAAACACTTGGCACAAAATTAAATATCACAGTATTTGTAACTAGATACCTCTATCATTTAACAGTGCGGTATGGATGATATTGGTACTTTGACAAAATATGAACACAATAAGATTAGTTATAGATCATTAATAATGTTTAAATTCAGAGGGTAAAGGTATACAAGTAGAACAGTCTTCTAGCCTTTCAGACCAGGAAAGCTACATTCACAAAATAATTTAAAAAACAGTAAAATCACTTTAATATTTTATTTAATAAAATAAAAATTGATTCAAAGGGAAAAGCACTCCTTGTGTCACCCATGTTAATCTTGGTGTAATGCCTAACGCTCTAACACCAGCACCATTATTTAGTGTTGGTTCAGTATTCAACCCAGACCGTTCTTGTACAACACATTAAATTAAACATTGCTCCCCGAAAGCATAAATTATAAAAATTTTAAGCAAGCCTCAGTGCAGTACACAAAAATTTTAAGAATTATATAATTAAAATATTTTATTCATTAAATTCATCTATTGCATTATTTAAAAATTGGTTCAGAGGGAAATAGTGAAGAAATATCTCAGACCAGTTCCATAAAATCTTTAAAAACGGTCTTAAAAACACATCCTGAACACTTTTCAAGGCATTATGTGTAAAAGACAGTCTGAATAGTGACTAAACCATTCAAAAATGGTAAATCTACCAAACCTTATTCAAAACAACGACAGAGACTACAGTGTAAGAAGTGAACGCTTTTTCACCAGCAGCAGGTTTCCAGACTGGAACATTGGGCCAGGAAGCTTCAGTCAGCTGAGATGAGCAGTGTCATGGTGTCTTTAGCTAGAAAACCAAACAGGAAGCATTTCCATCAAACTGCAGTGTGTGTAAGTGAATGATGCTGCCAACAGAGGAGCCTCCACAGTGACACATTGAGTCTAATCTTTTTTAATTTTGCATACATTTTCTCCGAGCCAAACTCGAAATCTAAATACATCGCCTCAGTCAATAAAATCGTGACACAAATAAATCAAATTGCTTGAAAAATCTCTGCTATCCCCCAAACATAGTGTTTCACAGGGAGTTGTTTTTCATGATATACAGAAGATCAAAGTAATCTCGACTTTATGAGAGCACTTAGCACCTTGTTAATGCACATTTAGTAAATATTTCTCTGTGCAAGTCCATTGTAGGTAGAAGCTCCATGACTTCAAGAAACTTTCATTAGTTTTACTCTTCCAACAGTAGGAAATCAATTCCTGGAACTGTGAGGTGGTTGAGTGGCAGTTCCCTGGACAGGGTTCATGTAAAGTCTAGCACACAGGAACTCCAGAGGAAGGAAAAAGTGACTCCAAGTGAGTTTAAGTGTTGTGTTTGGAATTAGAAACAGAAACACAATATGAGAAATCTCAAGATCTGGCTAAAATATTGGTTTTACTCATTTATATACCTGAAGGCGCCATGGTAACATAGTTTTACCAAAGTCAGAGTTATCAGAGACACGACAAAGTTTGCATAACCAAATTTCTGAATGCAGGTGCATCAAAATGTGGCACTGAATATCAAATTTTCAGAATTGACATGAGTTTTATTTTATTTTATTTCATTTTGAATGCAAAGGAAAGTGTTTATTCGCACATGAAGACCAAACGAGATTTCATGGTGATGTGAAACTTTTTTCTGTAGACAACAGATCCCGTCTCTACAAGAAGCGAGACGAGCCAACCCGACCTACATGGATATGACGTCTGCTGCGCAAGGAAAGCGTAAATTAAACCGGTAAGGTGCCGCTGGGTTTGAACTTACTCATGTAAATTATTTTTATTCCATACTAGCTGTGGATTCAACAGTCTGCTCTGATACATTTATGATTATTTGGGTCTGGACCAAATCTATGCAGAGCTGTCAAACAAAATAACAACATTAATGGCCGGTTCTGAAGGGAATCATGTTGTAGATGATGAGGTACTCTTTATCATTTTTTGTCTAATTTCCTCCTTTGTTCTATTCACTGTAGCAGCATCCGAGAAGAGTTAACACAAGGTTTCTCTGCACCTAAGCGTGTAAAGAAAGACCCCACAGTGTCACGGAAACCACTCAGAGTGCAACGTTTCGCTGGTAAGTTTCAACACAAGAAAATGCACATATACTTTCATAACAATCGAAAAACAGTACTTTAACTTTATATTCTGCTCATTCTTGATAAGATTCTTTGCCTGGTGTGTGTCCTCAGGTTCAGAGGAGAACAAGGCACGAAGAGTTGTGAGGAGCATTTCAGAAGGAAATCTCAGCCTTCTTGAACCTCAAAAATCCAAGTCAATTTTCTATAAAACATCCCAACAGTTCAAGCGAGTGACTAAACGGATGTAAAGCCACATTGTGTTTTGATCATTTTGCCTGTATGGACATTTTCACTATCCACAGTTTTCCGTCCATATTTTTCATTTCCTAGATACTGTCTAAGGCCTCAGAAGATGTGGCCATCGGGTCTTTTTTCCAACACAACTGCTAACATAATAAGATGAAGTGCAGTGAAGTTGCATTGTTTTGTTGTGCTGTTTGATTTAGCCTTACCCTGCAGTGAAATTACTTGATTGTATATAAGTGTTGTATAGTTATTGGACATCTGTTTAGACTTTTCTTTTGATCGTTTAATGAATTTTGTCATGTCCTTTCTGCTTTTTGTCATTTTTAAGCCAACCGTGTACACACTAACAGCAAGAAAAAAGCAACATGTCCTGTGGATTTTCCGTGTTTGTCGCATGTTACGTACTATCCTCAGCCTGGTAGGTGACATATGACAAGGCAGCTAATATCAGAGGCAGACTACACATGACCTCAGATGGAGCTATAGAAAAAAAAACTGAAACTCTTCACTGAGCTGTTTGTGTTTTTATGTTTTATTCCCTTTTAGTCTTGTACATATAATAACAACATGGGGTTATCGATATTTCATAATAAAAGTGCTTGTAACAGGATCTATGGCTGTTCTTTGATGAATAAATCCCTTTCTGAGATGCAATATGTGTTTTTTTGTGCCATTGATGTTGAGTCTGAATGTGGTCTTCAATGAAGTGTGGGTTACAAGATGTTCCAACAATAAATAAGTGACGTTAGACGGGCTCAGTGAAGGTGAAAAATAAAATGGCAAGAAAAATTGAACTGACCTGGGAGTGACTCGCAGCATAACTCACAAAGATAACTTTCTCCTTGTCTTCGTACTGAAAAAGCAACCGTTTCATACCTTTTAGGAAGATGGGTGAACCTCGAGTGCAGTGATTGATATGATGCTTTTTGTCTCTGCCTATGCCTCATGGGGATTCTGGATGATAAATGTATTTCGCCATTCAACAGAACACAAGACTCCACATCCACTCTTGACAGTGGTGTTACCACTAACTCAATCACTGCTGTCTGAAACTTCAGTTAAACTTCATTTGGAAAAAAGCCAAGCATACATATAGATATTAATTGATGATATTAAAATATGTGTGGCCCACCCCCTGGGTTTTCTTTTATTCTCCACCTGTCTGTATATCTGAATATATGTGCAGAGTAAAGTTAACTCACAATAATAACAAGCACTAGTCAGCTGTTACACTTACCATCATGAGCTGTGATTGGGAATGCATTTAGTCCAGTTAGCAGGCGAGCAGACCATTCTAAATAGTTAAAAGTAGACTAATGGATAAAACTGACCAATGGCCAAACAGAAGAACAACAAGGGAGAGATGGTTAAAATGGTCTAACAATAAGGTAAGCTTAACACAATGGATAAACAATGAAAAGAACTAAAAACTGAGTACAAGTTAAGCCGGGATACAATGGCACCACTCAGCCTTGCTTACAGTTTTGCCCTCTGGCCATATGTGGTATTGCAGCTAAAAATTGGCATGCAGGCCTGAAACAGTTTTCAAAACAAGACAGTGACCAGAAAGTAAACCTGGAAGGTTTAAAATATAACTAGATAGTAAACCTAAAGAACGTGCCCATTCAGTCCAAAGACAAATGCCTTACTCACGCACAGGCCCACTGACAATCTGCAGTAGTTTCTCCCGCCGTATTGACAACATTTACTTTTAAAAATCACCCTTTAAAGCAAGACATCTACAGAGCTTCTTGAAAGGTAACATTAGAAACATTATAATGATTGTAATTAATAATTTAAAATTATTTCTGTAAGAATTCTGATGGTTCGATTCAGCTTTACAGAGGTTTGTCGGCCAATGCAATATAACGCTGATGGTTTCACGCCAGGCTTGGTAGCTGCCAGTTTGCAGAGAACAACAAACTGTACTCCTCTAATGTTAGCTAGTTAATGCTGCTTGTATTAGCAATGTTAATGTTTGGTGATCATTTTTTGTCCTCATCAAGATGCATGAATTTAGAGAAATAAATGAAATGGTTTTGACAACGCTCCGTCTCGCAATGTTAAAGAAAGTGAGAGCAAATTTCTAGACCCTTTTCTTTATCTGGACCCATGGCAAAAGTTAATGAGGTCTATTCTGGGCTGAAATCCACCCTCCACCCAAGTTTCATCAAAATCCATTCAGTAGTTTGTGTGAAATCCTGCTCACAAACCAACCAACAAACGGGCACAAGCGAAAAAAAATAAACTCCTACGCGAAGGTAGTTATCCCAATGTCATGAAAAAATAAATGAATAAATGGTTGTAATAGAAAGAAATGAAAAAAAAATTGTTGAATTGGCTAAACATAATGATTAATTGGTTGAAATTCCTGTGTAATGTTGGCATAATGGATGAATAGTACGACAATATCCACTTTTTAAAAGCAATAAACAGTGTTAAATAGCATCAAATTTACATCCCTTCAAACAAGCGTGACTCTGCCGATGAAGGGTTCCTGAGCTCATCTGACTGGGAACCACTGATGATGCCACTTTTAAACTGTATTTGGAAGATATTTCAGGATTTCCTATGCTACATTTTTAGCCTGGTCACATGTGACGAATCGCTGGGAACAGTCTTTTAATAGAATTCTATCCTAAAAATCGAACGTCAAAAAAAAGAAAAAAGCCCCTCCTGGATCTATGATGAGGGTGGGACCTCATCGCTCTGTCTGGAGAGAACTAGACTTGTCACTTTGAATTCAGTCTTGCAACTTTCAGTGCCACAGCATTCAGTGTGATCTTTATTTTTAGCTCAGGAGCTCAATGCATATATCAGCACTGTACTGCGCAAGCACTGACACCCTCTCATGCTCTCATTCACAAGAATCTCTTCATTGTGTGTGTGTGTGTGTGAGAGAGAGAGAAAGAGGGGGAGAGAGAGAGGGAGAGAGTGTGTGCGCACACAGGGAGGCAGGTCTTGGCTAAAGTTTATTAACTTTCTCTTAGCCAATGGGGTGCCTTTTGCGTTTTTCCTGCTGACCAATGGGACAGATTGAGAGGTTGGAGGTGGGTGTTGCTTAGCAACTGCAGGTAGAATCTCAGATCATGTCGGACCCATTGTTTTATCTTGCCTCCCTGAGAGACATTACATGCTATGTGTTGT